>JAXDRA010000623.1:0-10396 GCA_034190875.2 Urechis unicinctus
GTTAAAAAAATTATAGCAGGTCGAAAATTTCTGGTAACCAAAATCGCTAAACTTTTTTATTTCGCAATTAATTCACTAATTATCGTCCGATCGTAACAAAATTAACATTATCTAAAAGCTGACACAATTACTAAACTTTGATAATTGACATATGCTATCAAAATATTCGTCGTTTTCAAAGCGCGTTGAGTTGAAAAAACAAATTTCACTCAGTCAATTTTCGTCAAATTTTCGATTGCTAATAAAATCGTAAATATCAGTTCTATAATCATAAAAATCTGCTCAGCTGTTGTCATCGACAGCACGAATCGTGTTCTATTGAAATTAGATGAAATAATTGTTGTGGCACGAAAATTGGGAAAAAAAATTATGTCCGTGTACTGGATTTGAACACCGGCCTCTGGCATGGAAGTCTAAAAGTATGCCGCTACGCCACGCGGCCTAGCACACTAGCATGCATTGTCATATATGAATAATAAGTATTACAGGTGCCAACAAGAGCTAAACACTCAACATGATTATTAAATCCATAGTAATTTTGTTAATTATAGGTTGATACGGATTTTTTATTGCTTAATGTTGTTTGGCTTCTGAATGAATGTTTAAGGTTGATAGTTTCACAAAGGTCACCGCTGCTGCCAGCTCGCTTTGCGTAAAGCCGGCAAGCAGCAATACGGACCAGTCCAATGTCCGATTATTACGACATTTACGCGGCAACTATGGCACGCCGCGAAACTTATTAATATATTATTAATTTCTTTTTGCCAGCTAAATCAATGTCAATCTATCATGAACCCGGAAAACAGTTTTATGGAAGCCCACCCAATTCTAGCTGTGCACGCCGCCGGTATAAATTTATATTATCACCGTCCGCGGCTAACTCAATTCTTAACTTACCATGAGACTATTGTTAATATCGCGAAATTGTATTCGCCTAGTAATCTTGGCCAATCGCATTCACTGCTTAATATATACGGGCATAATAATTTGATATATTAAAACACCTTAAAATTCTGAAAGTGTAATGTAATTGTAAACTTCAGACCCGTTACTAGGAATTAATGTAGGGATTATCTGAAATGAGCTAAGCAGATCTTCTAGCATACACTGCCATTCTGACCATGATTAAAGGATAAATTTGGCATATGAGCGAAAATACTGAGGCTGAGTGGGGGGTATTGTCCGATTCACCCGTCACCCTCTTGGATACGGACCTACATAACCGTTGCTTGCTAATAAAAATTGGTTGACAATACTACAATTTTTTTAATTTCTTTATTCTTCAATCGATAGGCGGCAATGATACGCAGAACCGATAAGTTTTGTTTTGACCATGACCAAAAATAAGATAGTTGTCAACGAAAAAGTGAAAAAAACTAGTATCTCGAATAACTTCGCTAATAATGGTCGGATTGTTACAAATTTTACACCATTGTGTACCTCTATTGACATATGATGCCATCCAACCCACGGTTTTCCCAGGCGTCTAAGGTCGAAAAATCGAGGGATCAGTCCAAATGGCAACAATAGTTTGATGAATATTTCGAACGCGTATAAAACAACCAATAAATGTCCTATAGTACTAAAAATTGGTTTACATGTTCTCCGAGACATACTAAGACGTATCCTTAAATATTGTGGATGTCGATGATGTCACTTCCGGTCATGATAACCTTGCCTCAATCCTTGATATCACCCTAACGTATGGTGCGACTTTAAAAAGATTTATAGTTCCTTGTAGCATGATTTATTGGCCAATTGTTCATATCAATTGTCATGATAAATTGTGCATATTTCGCCCCGTAGCCCGCACTCGAAAATTTGATAACCATGATAACTTTGGTAACTTTTGGCCGATTTTGGTCAATTGTGGCCCGGTTCTGAAAATGTTGCAATTATTTGGATGCAGTTCGCCAAGTTCCCACATGGCTCCCATGGGCCTCTTGTTATTGAATCAATTGCGAAATTAAAAAGTTTAGAGAGTTTGGCTACCAGAAATTTTCGACCTGCTACGATTTTTTTTACAATGCATTATTTACAACTAAGTATATTTAGAAAAAGTTTACAATTACATTATACTTTCAGAATATGTTGACTGTAATGATATTTAATTGTAAAGCATGGACATATTGAGCATTGAACTTGTGTCAGTTTTTATAAACTTTGATGCTTTCGTGACCGGAAGTGACGTCATCGACATTCATGAAATCTATGGATCCGACTTAAGCTGTCATGGAGCACAAGTGACCCAATTTTCATCATTATCGGACATATATTGACTGTTTTATAGACGCTCAAAATATTCATGAAACTTATGTTGTCATTCTGACCGATACCACGATTTTTCGACCTGGGGCGCTTGGGAAAACCGTTGGTTGGATGGCCCCATATGAAATTAGAAAAAGTTTGCAATTAGAATGAGCTACACGATGATGTAAATTTTGTAACGATCCGACCATTATTAACGGAGTTATTCGAGATACTAATTTTTCACTTATTCGATGACCTTGACCTTAGTTTCAGTTCAAGGTCAAAACAAAACCTATCGGTTCTGCGCATTAATCACGCCTAACGATTAAAGAAGAAAAAAATGGAAAATTTCAAAAATTGCGACCTGTATCGCGAAACAAAAAAAATGTTAACTAACAAACATCCAAACATACGAGATGCCCATGAGGACATGGGTGAACTTGGCTAACAGTGTCGGAAACTTTTTAAAATTTCAATATTGACCCAAAATTGACCAAGTTACTCTAGATTTATCGATAAACTATGATTCAGAGGCTGACACAAGGACAAGTTAAAAAGCATAGTTTCATATTTAATAGTACCGCCGCCTGCCGTACTTGCCGCGCCACGCGCCCCGCTCACACCGCGCCGAAAGCAGATTCCTTTGTTCAGCGCGAGAGGCAGGCTGTTGTAAACAAGCCAGCGCCGAGCCATCAGAAATGACACCCACTGTACTTCAAACTTACTTTATGAGAGAACTGTCATATATTTTGAGCAGAAAAATTTTACACCTGTGTTCAGAATTGAATGGGCTTCCTTCGAGCGCAGACAAATTCACGATACGACCATTCACGACGGACGAACGACGCTATAACTTCAGATTTCAGTACCGTTTTTGCTTTGATTCGTTCAAAACGGAAGTGACGCAACCGATATCAATAAATTTTGCGGATTAGATTCGCGCTGTTCATGTCAACATCTGATTTAATTTTTATCACCATTGAACTGATCTTTACGATTTTATTAGCAATCGAAAATTTGACGAAAATTGACTGAGTGAAATTTGCTTTTTTCAACTCAACGCGCTTTGAAAAGGAGAAATATATTGATTTCATATGTCAATTATGAAAGTTTGGTAATTCCATCAGCTTTCAGAAAATATAAATTTTGTTACGATCGGACCATAATTATTGAATCAATTGCGAAATTAAAAAGTTTAGAGAGTTTGGCTACCAGAAATTTTCGACCTGCTACGATTTTTTTTACAATGCATTATTTACAACTAAGTATATTTAGAAAAAAGTTTACAATTACATTATACTTTCAGAATATGTTGACTGTAATGATATTTAATTGTAAAGCATGGACATATTGAGCATTGAACTTGTGTCATTTTTTATAAACTTTGATGCTTTCGTGACCGGAAGTGACGTCACCGACATTCATGAAATCTATGGATCCGACTTAAGCTGTCATAGAGCACAAGTGACCCAATTTTCATCATTATCGGACATATATTGACTGTTTTATAGACGCTCAAAATATTCATGAAACTTATGTTGTCATTCTGACCGATACCACGATTTTTCGACCTGGGTCGCTTGGGAAAACCGTTGGTTGGATGGCCCCATATGAAATTAGAAAAAGTTTGCAATTAGAATGAGCTACACGATGATGTAAATTTTGTAACAATCCGACCATTAATAACGGAGTTATTCGAGATACTAGTTTTTCACTTATTCGATGACCTTGACCTTAGTTTTGGGTCAAGGTCAAAACAAAACATCTCGGTTCTGCGCATTATTAATGCCTAGCGATTGAAGAAAAAATACATTGAAAATATCAAGAATTGCGACATGCAGTGCGAAACAAAAAAAATGTTAACAAACAAACATCCAAACATCCAAACATACAAACGCGACTGACCAACGTAACTTGGCGTTATGATTACGCCAAGTTAACGAGATGCCCATGAGAACATGGGTGAACTTGGCTAACAGTGTCGGAAACTTTTGAAAATTTCAATATTGACCCAAAATTGACCATGTTACTCAAGATTTATTGATAAACTATGATTCAGAGGCTGACACAAGGAGAAGCATATTTTCATATTTAATAGTACCGCGGCCTGCCGTACTTGCCGCACCACGCGCATCCCGAGCCGAGAGCAGATTCCTTTGTTCAGCGCGAGAGGCAGGCTGTTGTAAACAACCCAGCGCCGAGCCATCAGAAATGACACCCACTGTACTTCAAACTTACTTTATGAGAGAACTGTCATATATTTTGAGCAGAAAATTTTACACCTGTGTTCAGAATTGAATGGGCTTCCCTCGAGCGCAGACAAATTCACGATACGACCATTCACGTCGGACGAACGACGCTATAACTTCAGATTTGAGTACCGTACCGTTTTTTGCTTTGATTCGTTCGAAAACCGGAAGTGACGCAACCGATATCAATAAATTTTGCGGATTAGATTCGCGCTGTTCATGTCAACATCTGATTTAATTTTTATCACCATTGAACTAATATTTACGATTTTATTAGCAATCGAAAATTTGACGAAAATTGACTAAGTGAAATTTGCTTTTTAAACTCAACGCACTTTGAAAAGGACAAATATATTGATTTCATATGTCAATTATGAAAGTTTGGTAATTCCATCAGCTTTCAGAAAATATAAATTTTGTTACGATCGGACCATAATTATTGAATCAATTGCGAAATTAAAAAGTTTAGAGAGTTTGGCTACCAGAAATTTTCGACCTGCTACGATTTTGTTTACAATGCATTATTTACAACTAAGTATATTTAGAAAAAGTTTACAATTACATTATACTTTCAGAATATGTTGACTGTATTAATATTTAATTGTAAAGCATGGACATATTGAGCATTGAACTTGTGTCAGTTTTTATAAACTTTGATGCTTTCGTGACCGGAAGTGACGTCATCGACATTCATGAAATCTATGGATCCGACTTAAGCTGTCATGGAGCACATGTGACCCAATTTTCATCATTATCGGACATATATTGACTGTTTTATAGGCGCTCAAAATATTCATGAAACTTATGTTGTCATTCTGACCGATACCACGATTTTTCGACCTGGAGCGCTTGGGAAAACCGTTGGTTGGATGGCCCCATATGAAATTAGAAAAAGTTTGCAATTAGAATGAGCTACACGATGATGCAAATTTTGTAACGATCCGACCATTATTAACGGAGTTATTCGAGATACTAGTTTTTCACTTATTCGATGACCTTGACCTTAGTTTTGGGTCAAGGTCAAAACAAAACCTCTCGGTTCTGCGCATCAATCACGCCTAACGATTGAAGAAGAAAAAAATGAAAAATTTCAAAAATTGCGACCTGTATCGCGAAACAAAAAAATGTTAACTAACAAACATACATACATACATACATACATCCAAACATACAAACCGGACCGATCGCCATAACTTGGCTCTGAGCCAAGTTAACAAACGCGACTGACCAACGTAACTTGGCGTTATGATTACGCCAAGTTAACAAACGTACAAACCGGGGTGATCGCCATAACTTGGCGTTATGACAACGCCAAGTTGACAAACCGGACCGATCGCCATAACTTGCGTGGTCGACTCAACGAATAAGATCTATCCTTTACTACAACATAAACAAAAGTCCTGTTGCTTATGTTGAAGTAATGGTTTGGTTTATGGTAGCGCGGGAATCAATTCACCACTGAATACACAGGTGGTCGCGTATGCATGTCAAAGTCATACAAAATTAGTTCCCCTTAATAATTCTAAATGACATCAGGTAGACTGTTCGTGAGGCACTGGGTGTTGTGAACACTGCAGAGGTGATTCACTTGTGAAATTTAGACTTCAGTGCATGTGAAACATAACTTCAGTGTCGTTGGAAGACATGCCGTTGGCGCATGTGCCAACTCTAAGTAGGCCAAACCTATAAGTGTGTGTGTGTGTTTTATATACGTATATATATATAATTATATATAGTATATAGTATATATATATATATATATATATATATATATATATATATATATATATATATATATATATATATATATATATATATATATATATATATATATATATATATATATATATATATATATATATATATATATATATATATATATTGGTGTTGGTGCGATTCAGATTTGGCGCTTAAGAGCCATAGAGCGTTTGCCAGCCAGCGTAAATGTTGTTGACAAGTTCACGGTTGGGTGATTCAGAGATTGATAGCATTGATAGCATTCAAGTCAGGCGGTAAATATCACGGAGAATTGTGGTCTAGACACGACAGGCTAGTGAAAGGCTTGATTTATTTGCAGGGACCAGTTTTCAAGTGAGCTTCTTTTGCATCTGAGGTTATAACGAGAAGATGTAGGAGGATAGAATTCAATATACCAGCACCTATATAATACTGCCTGTTGTGGAGCCGAATTTGCGACACTCTCCCTCCACTCCCTCTCTATCTTTCATAACAAGTTCGCGAATCTCTCGCTCCCCCTCTATTTCATACACGTGCACACATACTCTCTCACTCACTCACTCACTCACTCACTCACTCACTCACTCACTCACTCACTCACTCACTCACTCACTCACTCACTCACTCACTCACTCACTCACTCACTCACTCACTCACTCACTCACTCACTCACTCACTCACTCACTCACTCACTCACTCACTCACTCACTCACACACTCACTCACTCACTCACTCTCACTCACTCACTGGTTCAATCAACTTAAGCCGATGGCGAGGAATACTGCACTTTATACCACATTATCACATGGCACCCTCTCTCTCAGCAATCAGTTTTAATCTGACTCTCATCCGACACAGGTCTTTGATATTGGTTGCTTTAATGCGAGTTAATAATAGATTTTAAAACTCCACCGAGGATAAATCGGTTTCGTCGGCCTTTCGACCACAATTGGGGCACCAAGTGAAAACAGCTTAAGCATTTTAGCGACCCAAACACAACCCTTGCGTAATTTCCGACAGGGTAGCTTAATATTCAAGGCGATCATACGAAGCTGCGCTTGATTATCGCGTGTAGGTGCCATATCGATAAGTATGTGATTGTATGGCCACGCGGATGATATGGGGAATCACCCCATATCTTCCGCCGAGCCGAGCCGCTTCCGAGCAATATCTAAAGATAGCATAGTTTACTTCAATATATATATATATATATATATATATATATATATATATATATATATATATATATATATATATATATATATATATATATATATATATATATATATATATATATATATATATATATTTATGTCTTCCAACGATAGTTGGAAGACATATTGGTTTAGCCAGTATTTTTTTTTTTTTTTTTTTCTCCAGTCAAGGTTTTTCGGGCTTTTCTCCGGAACGGTTAAACATATCAACATGAAATTTTGGGGAATGATAGATCAAGTTGAGACACAACTGGCGATCCAATTTGACGCGCATGCGCAGTGTTGGAGGCTTATGGGATTGATTTTTCGTCGATTTTTTCCCCCATTTTCTGTAACTATCTCCTCCATAACTACTGCGGTTACGAACATATGAATTATATGGTTGTAACAAGCAATTATCGTAGCATGGAATAGGCGAAAAAAAAAAAATACTTATTTTCACCTTTTGTACTTTGTATAATGACATGTATTTTAGGGTACCTATCGCGATTTTTGCTACGACTTCTCTCCTCGCTGATATCTCTGAAACGGCTGTATTTACGGACATGAAATTTTGTCAGTATATAGAACTTGGCCTCGTGATAATGATTGTAACAGTATTTTTAGCATTCACAGTAAAAAAAAAACAGCAAAAAGGACGATTAGTTTCAAGGTTTTCTACTGCAGCAGCTTAGCGGCAGGCTAACAGCAGTTCGTGTTTAAGTAGGCCAAATCTTACGTAATCGACCAAAGGCCTTGGCTGGGTTTGCATTGACTTGGGTAGGGGGTCATGTCAAAACAGGCCAAACCTTACGTAATCAACCAGCGGCAGCATTCATCGCTTTCGCGGTGTATTGACTTGGTTTAGGGGTCATGTCAAAACATCTAAGCGGCAGCAGCTTGTGATCTTATAATAGTGCGCGTTACCAGCTATTATCGGTCCGTGTATATACTGTCTTTATGTCTCAGCGACAGTGTGCACTGGATGTCCCGGTGCAATCAAAGCGGGTATATATACGCAAACACGCATACACGCACATATATATATATATATATATATATATATATATATATATATGTATGTATGTATACACACGGTTTCCGATGCCAAGCTTCCGAGCGCCGAGCAGCTATCTATAAATAGCATATATATGTGAATATTTATAAGTGTGTGTGTTTATATACGTTTATATATATATATATATGGAAAATATATATATATATATATAGAGAGAGATAGATATAGATAGATATAGAGACATATATATAGATAGAGATATAGATAGAGAGACATAGAGAGATAGATATAGACAGAGATATAGATATATCTATATATATATATATATATAGAGATATAGAGAGAGATAGATATAGATATATAGATATAGACACTATATATATAGAGACACATATGGAGGGAGATAGACATATCTAGATATAGATATAGATATATATATAGACATACATACATATATAGAGATACATATATAGATACAGATATATACATATATATAAAGAGATAGAGACATAGATACATAGATATAGAAAGATATATATATATATAGATACATATTTATATACATACATATATATACATATATACATACATATATATATAAAAATACATATACACATATATATAAATATAAAAATAAATATATGTATATAAATACATGTATTTATACATATATATATATATATATATATATATATATATATATATATATATATATATATATTCATATATATTTTTTTTAGAGATAATATTGTTTGTGGTATATTGTTGGTACTGTATTGCTGGTCGTCCAGGCTTGTCGTTGGAAGACATGCCGTTTGCGCATGTGCCAACTCTAAGTAGGCCAAACCTATAAGTGTGTGTGTGATTTATATACGTATATATATATATATATATATATATATATATGTATATATATATATATATATATATATATATATATATATATATATATATATATATATATATATATATATATATATATATATATATATATATATATATATATATATATATATATATATATATATATATTTTGGTGTTGGTGCGATTCAGATTTGGCGCTTAAGAGCCATAGAGCGTTTGCCAGCCAGCGTAAATGTTGTTGACAAGTTCACGGTTGGGTGATTCAGAGATTGATAGCATTGATAGCATTCAAGTCAGGCGGTAAATATCACGGAGAATTGTGGTCTAGACACGACAGGCTAGTGAAAGGCTTGATTTATTTGCAGGGACCAGTTTTCAAGTGAGCTTCTTTTGCATCTGAGGTTATAACGAGAAGATGTAGGAGGATAGAATTCAATATACCAGCACCTATATAATACTGCCTGTTGTGGAGCCGAATTTGCGACACTCTCCCTCCACTCCCTCTCTATCTTTCATAACAAGTTCGCGAATCTCTCGCTCCCCCTCTATTTCATACACGTGCACACATACTCGCTCACTCACTCACTCACTCACTCACTCACTCACTCACTCACTCACTCACTCACTCACTCACTCACTCACTCACTCACTCACACTCACTCACTCACTCACTCACTCACTCACTCACTCACTCACTCACTCACTCACTCACTCACTCACTCACTCACTCACTCACTCACTCACTCACTCACTCACTCACTCACTCACTCACTCACTCACTCACTCACTCACTGGTTCCAATCAACTTAAGCCGATGGCGAGGAATACTGCACTTTATACCACATTATCACATGGCACCCTCCTCTCAGCAAATCAGTTTTAATCTGACTCTCATCCGACACAGGTCTTTGATATTGGTTGCTTTAATGCGAGTTAATAATAGATTTTAAAACTCCACCGAGGATAAATCGGTTTCGTCGGCCTTTCGACCACAATTGGGGCACCAAGTGAAAACAGCTTAAGCATTTTAGCGACCCAAACACAACCCTTGCGTAATTTCCGACAGGGTAGCTTAATATTCAAGG
>JAXDRA010000624.1:0-10000 GCA_034190875.2 Urechis unicinctus
TCACATCGTCCAGTCGCAGCTGTTCCATTATATATTTCGGATGCTGAAGTAGCTCCACGAATTCCTCTGCATATTGTATCAGTAGTTCGCACTCGGGGCATTCTGATCTCGTAGCCATGGCGCTATCACTGGGGTCCTGCGATAGGAGCTGCTGTTGAATGGAACCAATTCAATAATAAATATATAACTATCAAACACATATGAATACACTTTCGGGATACCTATTTAAAGTTTGGTAATAACGATTGCGCATTGATCCGCTAGGCGGTAAAAGGTTAACTGCCAAGTGTGGAACAATCTTGTATAGATGTGGTGCACTGGCTGGGTTGAACAAGGGCGTGTGCGCACGGGTGGTGGGGAGGCTTCAGGGTGGAAGAGAGGTCGTTTTGGGGGCAGAATGAATGTCTGCCTCGCTTCTATCACCGGAGCTGGGCTACTGCTCAGTACTAAATTACCATCACTTTCCTTTACATATAAGACTCACGGTTAGCCTTAACGGGGAGGTATGTTTTAACGCGATATGGTCGTTCAACTTGATGGACACTATCAGATATGCTGATTATAAGTAAATATTCCTGATACAGCATGTATGACAACATACATAAGTGAGTTATTACCTTTGAAGAAGTATGTTGACCGCCGTATGTTGAACGTGGTTTTTCTTGACAGTCAGTCTTTTCCTATATCCCTAGATAGCGGGTAAAGAGTCAATTTGTCTTCCGTTAACGTAAATTGATTGCCTCAAATTAACACAGATTCTTAACAAAAGCACAACCAACAGTAATTAATCCGTGATTCAACGCTGGCGTTTATGAGTTGAAGACATGCTGTCCTTTCGCTGAGACGAGCTGCGATCGAATGGCGCAGTTGCTCAAAGACCACACCCTTAACATTCAGTTGAAGTTGTCTCTAGCCTGCTATCGCGTCTCGTTGACCGAATCAGCCAATCAGAGTTTGACACGAACCCCAGAAAAGTTTTTTCAATTTTTATTTGTCGGTTGGCTCGTCACCAAGAACATGGAGCCACCTTATCGCGGCGCGTTACAGGGAAAACAAGTCTCAAGTGCCATACAACGAGTCATGAGAACAGAGTTCATCGGATTAGCTAGGCTTGGGTATAAACAAAAGCTGATTCCCGGAGCGAAGATTCGTTCATTTACAGTTGTCAGTGAATGAGATATCAGACAGTGTAGTAAACATAAGCGCTTCAATCTTGAATGTGGCAGTGTTTGCCCCATATATAATGACATCTGAAGCCTGCTTTACCGAGTCATTACGTCATTTTCTCTTCCGATGATTGGATGTTGATGTTTGTCTATAAAACTTCCTAGGTATGGAAGTTTGTATATGTCTAAGAAAGTTCGTTCTCTGGCCATTTGTTTATATTTGTCACAGATGACCGATCTGGTTATCTAAATAGAGCAGCCAACTTATATGTGACACGGTCTCAGGAACCTCACGCGTGTACCACTCCCGTACAAGCGCTATGAATAATGACCCATCATACCAGGTACTAAGCCTACGATACGACACCTTGTCATCTTCTGTCAACTCCTTGCACCATCCTAATGTGCCACCTGCTGCTAGCCTCCCAATGTTTCACCTGCTACTAGCCCCTTCTACAATCTAACTCTGCCATATGTTGTCATCCCCTTCTACCAAACTTTATCTGCCATCTGCTGTCGCCCCATGTATGTTCCCAATCTTTCACCTACTGCCAGCCCCTAACATCACCTAATCTGTCACCAACTACCACCCCTTCAAACGACCCAATTAGCCACCTACTGTTAGCCCATTGTATCTTATATATCTGTCACCTACTTCCAGCCCTTTATGCGCCAACTTCTACCAAGCACTTATATACTCCTAGTCTGACATTTACTGCAACCCCTTATATCCTCCTAGTCTGCCACCTACTGCAACCCCTTATATCCTCCTAGTCTGCCACCTACATGCAACCCCTTATATCCTCCTAGTCTGCCACCTACTGCAACCCCTTATATCCTCCTAGTCTGCCACCTACTGCAACCCCTATATCCTCCTAGTCTGCCACCTACTGCCACCCCTATTATCCTCCTAGTGTACTACCTACTGCCACCCCTAATGTCCTCCTAGTGTACCACCTACAGCCACCCCTAATATCCTCCTATTCTGACACCTACTGCCTTCTCAATTATCCACCTGGTGTACCACCTACAACCACCCCTATTATCCTCCTAATCTGCCATCTACCGCCACCAATAATATCCTCCTAGTCTGCCACCTACTGCCACCCAAATTATCATCCTAATTTCCTAATCAGATATACAGGTTCAATGATCGAAGCCAGTGAGAGCCCCTAATGGAAATACAGGTCTCGATTCGCTTCGCTTAAATGGTACAAATTCTATTACGAGTGAAGGTTCATTTTGTGACTGAATCGCAATATATATTTTAAGTTGTGTCAGTTTTTCATTCGGGCAAGAGAGTTGTGAAGCTTTAATAAATGGAAGACAAGCGGGCGAAATGCTAGACGTCCCTATAGCTGGGTTATTTAGGCTGCCGTGTAAACAAACACGTCAGTCCCTTCACACCTGTCCGATATAACTGGTCATATTGAAGTACATTAATATAACCAGATTATGCTAGGCTACATTGGAAGAAGAAAAAAACAATATAAATCAACAATGTAACTACTGGGTTACAACGAAGATTTCAGTGCTATCATTGTAAATCGGGTCCACCAATCATCGGTTATGGTCGAGCTGCGCCGCGACGATCGTACACTGTGTAGGTTACAGCGGGGCGACTCAAATATAGGTTAATATTTTAACACCGGTTAAGGCCCGGCTCACAATTAGTCTAATTGGTAAATTAGCAGAAATATATTCATTTCAGAAGAACGAAACCGTTGCACAGTTTTACTTTGACCATCGTGATGTTTTAAAACCGTAAACCGCGTTTTGTTTCACCGAGTCTCACGCCAGAAAAAACCGGTTGGTTATTTGAGTAAAAACGTCACGCCCTAAAACATCTCAGCAGAAAGGGACAACTCCGTAACGCTCTGCGACTCGCTTGGTTTGCGAAGTCGACTCCCTGTTCTTTAATTGAAAGTCTCACATTTTCGGGGATGCCCATAATAACATATCGCGTTAAAGGCAAATAACGAATATTATATTAGGTGGGGTGGGGCGGGGGCGATGAAAGGTGAGAGAGGAGTGTCTGAGGTCAAATAGTGGCAGAAGATTGATAGTGACAGAAATTGTAGATTGACAGAGGATGAGGAGTGACAGGGGATAAAGAGCGATAGAGGACGAAAAGTGACATGGGATAGACCGTGACAGATGCAGTGACAGAGTACCTTCGCCGTAAGTTGTCTAGACCCCGTTTTCATCCAGTCATATTAAAGAGGGTAATTGGGCCTTCAACTGTTCATAGAACTGACTCTCTGTCAAGCACTGAAAAACCTCACGCAGGGGCTCATTTGAATATATACTGTAACCACTGGGGTGTATAAAGCCGATATGTCACAAGCCCGCGGTCACAAGCCAGACGAAATACCGTGTTGGTGTCCCGGGTTGGTGTATGACACGAGGTGGAAATAGTTTACATAGCGCTAATGGGTGGGTCTGGGTCTTAACCCAGCGATGCAGGGGGCATGGATGAACTCAATCAAGCAGAGGAACTCTAAATAAGTATCGTCGGCCACTATTCACGAGACCGCGTCCGTATGATTGTCTCTGTCGAGTGATAGTGTTTCATGTTCGGTTGCCGATGCTAAGCTTCCGAGCGCTGAGCCGCTTCCGAGCGTCGAGCCGCTATCCACGTATACTACATATATGCAAATAACCGTTGCCTCGTCTTCACCCTTGCCTCATACGCGCGCGAAATTATGTATATCGCCAGGGACATAACCCATAGGTGGGGCCACTAAACCGAATGCAGTGATATGTCGTGTGGTAACGTCATGGCCGATTTCGCAATTCTAGACCCTTACACAATTATTTGGGTAACAGTCGAAAAATAAATATCTTTTCTATAAATCCCGCACGTCAAAAAAATATTGCTTCACACAACGTAACAGATCGCGCATATTTATTTGTTTTTGTGAGTGACCCCATCGAATGGCATTGCTGCCAAAGATAATCTGCGCGCTTGTAAATGACTTCCGTGTGCCCCGTGCTCTGCGACGGACTAGTCCGTGATAAGACGCGAAATACTAGCCGTCGATCATCGTAAGCTGAATGCTCAATTGACGAAAATATTTTATTAAGCATCAGAAACGCTATTCGCAATGTATGATGTCCCGATTGAAATGACTGAGTCCGTGTGCCCCTTGCTTGTTATATATAGATAGCTTGGAATCGGGAACCGAGCGCGTCTGTGCATGTAACCATGAAATATAGTTAAATGTCTGGGGTAGGACTCATCCCATGCGTCAACATGAAAACTTGGCTATGTAAAGCCGTTGTGATCATCGTAAGCTCAGCAATGCTCAATTTTCGGACGAAAATATTTCCGTATTTACATGTTGAGCAGGGCGAGAAGCGTAGCGGAACCAGAAACTAGGCAGCCGAATGTATTCATAGATTGCAGTTCATCCATTTTCAAACCAGTGTCCGGCC
This sequence comes from Urechis unicinctus, assembly GCA_034190875.2. Lineage (NCBI taxonomy): Eukaryota > Metazoa > Annelida > Polychaeta > Xenopneusta > Urechidae > Urechis > Urechis unicinctus. The sequence continues at coordinate 4,605 of JAXDRA010000624.1, forward strand.
TTCAGCTACCACGCATTCTGGCCGCCGAGATGAACTGAAAGGGCATTGTTCCGATTTTACCCTGAAGATAAGGCTTTTGGAACGCCGGCTCACTACTCCCGTGGGCATGGCAACCAGACCTCAATTTACCGTCCATATGACTGGGGTATTGCTCCTCCAATCCCAGGTTAGAAACTCACATTATGTTTTATTTTACTGGGATCATCGTAACTGCGCGTATAACGGAAATAACACAATCGTAAATACATCCCCGCAAATTATCTGCGCGCTAGATGCAATGCATTCCTAGGCCAGGTAGCATCAAACTGCGATTGATTCATGACAGCAGCCGTCCTTTTAATCACGCCGCAAATGCTTCTTATTCAAAATTTGATTTCACACCATCATGATACTGTTTTCTTATTAAAGACGAGGACCTTCATGGCAAAGGTCGATCTAAGCAACGCATGGCGCTCGCGTCCCTGATCACCATAGCAACTACAATGCATGTATATACGGGTCCCCAATGGCACTTCATGCTGACCCCGTCTATATATTTGACACCAGACTGCCACTGGCGCTTCGCTGAGTCCATTTATATAAAACGCCTGGACTCGTAAGATGACTAGAAGGGGGTACCTCGGTATAGTAATGTATTCATAGGGATTTTCCTAGTTATTTAAGATTCGTTTGAATCAAACAAATACGACAAATGTATCTTTACCTCAAACCAAACTGAACGATTTAATGTGCTTCTTAGATGAATTTATTAGACGAAAGCGGGCGTCACGCACGCAATTGCGTGATATCATGGGCAGCTAGGGTAGTACGAGAGGTTTCACGTTTCTCCCACGCATTCTTGTTAGCATACATATGCTGCAGCAACCCTTGCATAAGATCAAACTTACAGTTGGCCTCCACCAGGACATCGCTTGGTGGAGGCAATTCGTGCGTAATTTCAATGGGAGGGTGGTCCGCCCATTGAATGCACCAATAACCGAAGTCCACGTGGACGCAAACAAGCAAGGCTCTGGAATTGTTTATATCCACAATTGGCAATACACTGACTGGTCAGCTGACCAGCCAAACTCGCGTTCAGCGGTCGTCTCGTAGCCGTCAAGCGTTTCTTAAAATGGCGGCAGTCAGATGTGAAAGCGACTGAAAAAAGCAATAGAGAGTTACAAGCTGGAATAGGAATTGAAAGACAAGCAACGAGTGTTTGGAGAAGTTGTTCGCGGGAAAAGACGTCGTTGCTAATCTACCAACGGGGCATGGGAAGAGCCTGATATACCATTTGCTCCCAGATTTGCTGCCCTCCCCCGATGGGAGTTCACGCTTTTATGGGGGGAAAAATAAAACAAAAGTGACTAGTGACAGCCACATCAATTGGTAATATAACCCAAAATAATACTGTTAAAAAGACACACAACCCAGAAAACTTGGACAGCTAATGTAACAAATAAGACATGCAAAAATTAAATACTTGTGACTGCAGGGCTTTAGTAATATAACTTAAATAATTGCAGCGTTAAAAGCAAAGAACGTTCATGATTCAAGACATCGAAAGGCTGGTTTACTTCCGAGCTTTACTGATAAGCTCCATTCATATTGACCATTCATATTTGTTTATATTTGACGCACACTGCTTGTTATCACCCGGTCATATGTCAAGGCCGGGACAAATCGCTTGTGCTCCGTTAGCGTAGCATCAAACAAGTCTGCCATGGAGACCCTCTAACGTAATGCGTCCTCTCTATTACACGAAGAAGGCTACATTACGGCAAACAATTCTGACACAATGGTAGGTTACATTTTGACTGAGTAAAGCATAGGCCCATAACGCAGAGACGGTAAACCTGTTCATGACACCTTGGACGTTTATATTGATCGCCTGCCAATCACAAGAACACGTTACCTGTGCGTCCACATGTTGTTGACATACCGAACAAACATAAAGTATTCGTACCCAGGGATTTATGGTAGAGCGTATCTGATCGATAAAGGAGTTTCAGCACACAAATAACTCCTTGCCATTAACTTCCAACACTCGGAATTTTTTTGTCAGCATATATTTGCCTAGGTTCTTTGCTTACAAAGTCCCCCACGTTGCCTTTATTCAAAACAAAGCAGCCCTCGATCTACCACTAGAGCAGTTTATTGTGGACGGAGCTCTGGCAAACAACCCTTATGCTGTTAACACGAAACAACAGCATAATGCTTGATACTAAACTCGACGGCTGCTCGTAATCCGAAACACACGTAAGAAGGTGAGAGATTCGGAATTAGTCACAAATTGTGGCAAGCCTCTGGGTTTATGTACGGTAACGCTGTTATTATAGAAATATACTGACACAGTGGCACAGTCGAGCGAGGGCCTTAGGGCAACACGACAACAGTCAGCTGTCACGACAGACACTCCCTACTTTCAAGTGACAGTTTAAATCAGGGGATTTCCCTTCAACTGAATGTGATATGTGACATAGAATCCCTGTTTCAGATTAGCGTATGTTATTTGGACCCTTTTAGCGCCAACATTCAGCTTTCCATGCGTTTATCGCCTACAATAAATATGGGTTTAACCGCCATTGTAAATATCATTAAGTCGATTGGTTTGAACCAATGAAACCCATACTCCACACTAAATGGATAAGTCATTTGAGTAATTCTAAAACCTCTTTTGTTAGAATGGCTCTATAATATGCTTTACAACAAAGCGGTACGTGCCTCAAGAATATCAATAACTTTGTTATGCAAAATAATTCAAAGGAGAAAATGTTCATTTAATGGCGTTACTGATGGTGGCATCTACATATCTAACTCAAAAGTATCTGCTTTAAATTCAATCCACGCTGGGTAAGCATTACACTGAAATTCAAACGAGACACTCCCACTTCCAAAAACACTCAAAGGGCCATAACATACGAGAGCTGAGATAAGCCAAACATGTTGAGTTGGTGGTCGAGTACAATTTGATGGGAACGATTTGCTGAGGCCCTAGCTAGCACGCTACGCAACAGTCACTTGACACCGTTACTCCCACGTTAGTGGTCCACCTTGGTTAAAGCGACGGGCGATTGATCAAAACAGTAGCTAGTAAGTTATATGCAGATCTGATAGCATTAAGATGTCACCATGTAACTGCCGTGTGCTTCGTGGTTGAATACCCATTAAATCAATGAAACGGTTACAAATGGTCGAAATGGGGCAGTCGAGTGTTAATTTACATGATGACACTTAATCAAATCCAAATAAAATGAACACGCCAAATACAAAGGGAATGCTATCAGCAAGTGGACACTTTTTGATTCTTTACAGCTTAAAAACTAACGGGAGCTGTTTGCTACTTGTTGGAGAGTTTTAATGTTGCATGGTGGATTAGATGTGGAGAATTGTGTTTCGTTGTTGGTTGGTTGCGGTGAAGACGAACGTTTGCTCATTCAAACTGATATATCAATTGCGTTGATCAACGTATCTTTGTTATGGAGAGATAATACGAATTGCTCTGATGGCATGCGTTGTTATGTTAAGATCAGCATTAATTGTAAAGGTCGTAGAGTTTTAATGCTTTACAATTTTGCTCAGAAGAATATAGCTAAGAAATGACATATGTTGAGATATAGCAATAGCTTTAGAACGCGGTTCTCATTCATCATAGTGTAACATGTTATAGTCAATTGACTTCGTCCACCTTCGCTTCAAGCCAGGTGAATGTAAAAAGCGAAGACATTCTGTTTGTCATAACTCGTGGAGTGGGTCCTGAACGCCCATTCCATACATTCCTACTCGCCGACTCACTTATATATATATATATACATATATATATACATATATATATATTATATATATATATATACATATATATACATATACATATACCTATTATACATATATATATATATATATACATAATATATATATCATATATATATATATATATATATACCTATATTACATATATATATATATACATATATATATATATACATATATAAATACCTCATATAAATTATATACATTATGCGCTATGGATATACTACTACAAAAAACATAACGTTCACCTTCTTTTAACCTGCCCGACACTATATATAGCTATATATATATCAATGTTTTCTACATCTTCCGTATACATATATGGCACGCTCGTAGGACAGCACTATATGGTTCAGACCCAATATTTCAATATATACTATATATATCATTAATATTCAAAATGGCGCATATACCGAACGAATGGAACCATTTTAAACTATGATGGGTTTCAGCTCATCTTCGTTGACGACCTTCTTTTATGCGGACTATTTATAGCTGTATATGTTTTCTACATCTTCCGTATGACACGCTCGTAGGACATCACTTTTATTTCAACTCTCTCATTAATATTCACAAATGCGGCCCGAACGAATGGAACCATTTATATGATGCGCTCAAACGAGAGAGGCTTTGAATGTTACCACTATGACAACGGGACCAAGTCTCTCTTACCACAAATGGAAGGTACTATAATTAAAAAGAGAACCATTCAAGCAGAAATGTATTTGAACTTCAAAGCAAAACCTATTCTAAGGACAGTCATTGATATCGACTGCCATCGATTATTTTCTTTCCACAAGTAGTGTCCCTAATTGCCCATCTCGGTTTATCGACAATATTGGTCACATAATTGTGCATATCCTTTTGAAGTTAGTTAAGGCCGAGTTGATATTATCAGTTAACTGCATTGTACTCTACTTGATTGACAATCGACATACAAGCCAGTATTTGAAGACAGCTGCTAGCACAATTTGCAGTCCTTTTTTATATCAGGTCATAGATAAGGTGATCTGAAATAATTATTTTTTTCCATTGAAGCATCTTGTAGAAGTTGATATCGTTTTCCTAGTTTTGGTTAATAATTTGCAAATATGTGTCAAATTTTGAACTTTCAGCAATTCGTCTTTTCCACCCAGTCTGTTTTGTCCTTTTTTTAAATAAGATGAAGCAAAGCTTATTCCACATGTAATTTTCTAGAAGAACTTTAGCTTGAATCTGAGGAACAGTTTGCCCTTTCAACAGGCTGTCTGTACAGTAGGGATTTTGAAACAAGAATGAGTAAATCGTTTGCCTATACAAACAAGTTTTTATTTTCAGGAAGTATCATTATCAAACTTAAGTGTGTATCAGTAGCAAACCGCGACCATTCGAGTTAGTGTATGTCTGATATATAAAATTTAGAGTTACTCTAAAACAAGATAGGGTCAATTATTTACAGCATCAACCATACATCAGTCACTTTACCAAGTCTCATGTTATTCACTTGTGAGCATATATTTGCCAAACTTTGACCTCTTAACAATAGTTCTGCTCTCTGCAGATCTGATTTGTGCACACTGGTCCTTGTCTTCTGAATGTATCCCTGAAAGATGTCTTTAAGGATTGCT
>JAXDRA010000625.1:0-103813 GCA_034190875.2 Urechis unicinctus
CGAATTTTATTACAGCAAGTATGTCAACGTAGTGTACTTATATACAGCAGACGATGATGTCAACGTAGTGTACTCTATATACAGCTGGGCTGAGATGTCTGCGTAGGAACTCTTTCCATAAAGCGCATATGTGTCAGTGTGGTGAACTCTAAAAATATAGCGGACGATGATGTCAGTGTCGCGAACTCCAATACGCTGACTAAAATGTCAATTTTAGTAAATTCTATATACAGCGGACTGATGATGTCAGCATTAACGAACTCTATATACAGCCTGACGGAATGATGTCAATTTAAACTCTATATACAGCGGACGATTATGTCCAAATAGTGTTTACTCGATATTACAGCTGCATGAGATTTCTGCGTATTGAACTCAATAACAGCACACGAGATGTCGTGTGGTTATCTCTACATATAAGCAGACGATGATGTCAGTGTAGCAGACGTTCTTTTATACAGCCGACTGTAGCGATTCAAACTTAGAGGATGTCAGTATCATGATTCTAATACAGCTGACGTGTGAGTCGGCGTAGCGAACTCCGTAGCGAAACTTGATATTTCGGGGAGTAGCAAACTCCGACTCTATATACAGCTGACTGCATAATGTCAATGCCTAGTGATAACTCTATATACAGCGGCGATGATGTCAAGTGTAGTGTAAACTCTAATACGAGCGAACACGATGATGTCAGAGTAGCGAACTCTCATATACAGCTGAATAGCATGTCAGTGAAAAAGTACTTTTTGCATAGAGCGGGACATAATGTCAGTGTAGTGGGAATCTAATGCAGCTGACTATGAGTGCGTAGCGAATCTACATCAACAACTGACTATGATATCTGCGTGCGTAGCGCGTTTTTTACACAGTTGACTATGATGGCATTGTACCAAATTCTTCATACAGCAACTTTTATGTCGTGTGTTGAGCAGTCTTTACACATATGATTATGATGTCTGTGTAGCGCACTCTATATACTGCGAACGATGATGTTTGTGTAGCGAACTCTATATACAGCTGACTGAGATGTCTAAATGTCAATGTCAGTGTAGTGAACTCTATATACAGCGGACGATGATGTCAAGATTAGTGAACTCTATATACAGATGACTGAGATGCTGCGTAGTGAACTCTATATACAGCGCATTATGATGTCAGTGTGGTGAACTCTACATATAGCTGACTGTGATGTCAGTGTAGCGAACTCTATATACAGCTGACTGAAATGTCAATGTAGTGAAACTCTATATACAGCAGGACGATGATGTATGTCAGAGTAACGCGAACTCTAATATACAACTGACGGAAGTGATGTCAATGTAGTGAACTCTATATACAGCGGACGATGATGTCAGTTGTAGCTCGAACTTTATATGACTGAGATGTCTGAGTAGTGAACTCTATATACAACCCACGATGATGTCAGTGTGGTGAACTTTACATACAGCAGACGATGATGTCAGTGTAGCGAACTATATATACAGCTGATTGAAATATCAACGTAGGGTACTCTATATACAGCGGACCATGATGTCAGTGTAGTGTATTCGATCAACAGCGGACGATGATATTAGAGTAGCAAACTTTATATACAGCTGACTGTGATGTCAATGTAGTGAACTCTATATACAGCGCACGATGATGTCAATGTAGTAAACTCTAAATGCAGCGCACGATGATGTCAGTGTAGCGAACTCTATATACAGCTGAATAGTCATGTCAGTGAAAAGTAGTTTTTGCATAGACGACTATAATGTCAGTGTAGCGAAATCTACATCCAACTGACTATGTCGTCAGCGTAGCGAATCTACATAAAACTGACTATGATATCTGCGTTGCGCGGTTTTTAGCTAGTTGACTATGATGGCATTGTCGGTACCAAATTCTTCATACAGCAGAATTTTATGTCAGTGTAGAGCAGTCTTTACACATATGATTATGATGTCTGTGTAGCGCACTCTATATACTGCGAACGATGATGTCAATGTAGCGAACTCTAAATACAGCTGACTGAGATGTCAATGTAGTGAACTCTATATACAGCGCACGATGTTGTCAGTGTAGTGAACTCTATGTACAGCGGACGATGATGTCAACGTAGTGTACTCTATATACAGATGACTGAGATGCTGCGTAGTGAACTCTATATACAGCGCATTATTATGTCAGTGTGGTGAACTCTACATATAGCTGTCGATGATGTCAGTGTAGCGAACTCCATATACAACTGACTGAAATGTCAATATAGTGAACTCTATATACAGCGGACGATGATGTCTGATTAACGAACTCTCTATACAGCTGACTGAGATGTCAATGTAAACTCTATATACAGCGGACGATGATGTCAGCGTAGCGAACTTCATATACCGCTGACTGAGATGTCAATGTAGTGAACTCTATATAGAGCGGACGACGATGTCAATGTAGTGAACATTTTTATACAGCGCATGATGATGTCAGTGTAGCGAACTCTATATACAGCTGACAGAGATGTCAATGTAGTGAACTCTATATACAGCGGACAATGATGTCAGTGTAGTGACCATTTTATACAGCGCACGATAATGTCAGGGTAGCGAACTCTATATACAGCTGACTGAGATGTCAATGTAGTGTACTCTATATACAGCTGACGGAGATGTCTGCGTATTGAACTCTATATACAACCCACGATGATGTCAGTCCGCTGCGCAGTGAACTCTATATACGGCGCATTATGATGTCAGTGTGGTGAACTCTACATAAGGCAGACGATGATGTCAGTGTAGCGAACTATATATACAGCTGATTGAAATATCAACGTTGGGTACTCTATATACAGCGGACGATGATGTCAGTGTAGAGTACTCGATCAACAGCGGACGAAGATATTAGAGTAGCAAACTTTATATACAGCTGACTGTGATGTCAATGTAGTGAACTCTATATACAGCGCACGATGATGTCAATGTAGTGAACTCTAAATACAGCGCACGATGATGTCAGTGTAGCGAACTCTATATACAGCTGAATAGCATGTCAGTGAAAAGTAGTTTTTGCATAGACGACTATAATGTCAGTGTAGCGAAATCTACATACAACTGACGACTATGATATCTGCGTAGCGCGGGTTTACCTAGTTGACTATGATGGCATAGTACCTAATTTTTCATACAGCAGACTTTTATGTCAGTGTTGAGCAGTCTTTTCACATATGATTATGATGTCTGTGTAGCGCACTCTATATACTGCGAACGATGATGTCAGTGTATCGAACTCTATATACAGCTGACTGAGATGTCAATGTAGTGAACTCTATATACAGCGGACAATGATGTCAGATTAGCGAACTTCATATACGGCTGACTGAGATGTCAATATAGTGATCTCTATATACAGGGCACGATGATGTCGGCGTAGCGAACTTCATATACGGCTGACTGAGATGTCAGTATAGTGATCTCTATATACAGGGGACGATGATGTCGGCGTAGCGAACTTCATATACAGCTGACTGAGATGTCAATGTAGCGAATTCTATATTCAGCGGAAGATGATGTCAGTGTAGCGAAATCTATAAACAGCGGACGATGATGCTAGTGTATCGAACTTTATATACAGCTGACTGAGATGTCAATGAAGTGAACTCTATATACAGCGCACGATGATGTCAGTGTAGCGAACTCTATGTACAGCGGACGATGATGTCAACGTAGTGTACTCTATATACAGATGACTGAGATGATGCGTATGTGAACTCTATATACAGCGCATTATGATGTCAGTGTGGTGAACTCTACATATAGCTGACGATGATGTCAGTGTAGCGAACTCCATATACACAACTGACTGAAATGTCAATATAGTGAACTCTATATACAGCGGACGATGATGTCAGATGTAGCGAACTCTATATACAGCTGACGATGAGATGCAAGTTAGTGAAACTCTATATACAGCGGACGATGATGTCAGCGTAGCGAACTTCATATACAGCTGACTGAGATGTCAATGTAGTGAACTCTATATGACGATGATGTCAGTGTAGTAATCATTTTATACAGCGGACGATGATGTCAGTGTAGCGAACTATATATACAGCAGACGATGATGTCAACGTAGTGTACTCTATATACAGCTGACTGATGATGTCTGCGTAGTGAACTCTATATACAGCGCATGATGATGTCAGTGTGGTAAACTCTACATATAGCGGACGATGATGTCAGTGTAGCGAACTCTATATACAGCGGACGATGATGTTAGTGTAGCAAACTTTATATACAGCTGACTGAGATGTCAATGTAGTGAAACTCTATATACAGCGACGATGATGATGTCAGTGTAGTGAACTCTATATACAGCGCACGATGATGTCAATGTAGTGAACTCTAAATACAGCGCACGATGATGTCAGTGTAGCGAACTCTATTTCAGCTGAATAGCATGTCAGTGAAAAGTAGTTTTTGCATAGACGACTATAATGTCAGTGTAGCGAAATCTACATACAACTGACTATGATATCTGCGTAGCGCGGGTTTTACCTAGTTGACTATGATGGCATAGTACCTAATTCTTCATACAGCAGACTTTTATGTCAGTGTTGAGCAGTCTTTTCACATATGATTATGATGTCTGTGTAGCGCACTCTATATACCGCGAACGATGATGTCAGTGTAGCGAATTCTATATACAGCTGACTGAGATGTCAATGTAGTGAACTCTATATACAGCGGACAATGATGTCAGATTAGCGAACTTCATATACAGCTGACTGAGGTGTCATGTTTAACTCTATATAAGGCGGACGATGATGTCAGCGTAGCGAACTTCATATACGGCTGACTGAGATGTCAGTATAGTGATCTCTATATACAGGGGACGATGATGTCGCGAAGCGAACTTCATATACAGCTGACTGAACTGCGAATTCTATATACAGATGACGAGCGATGTCATGATGTAGTGTATAGAAATTTATATACAGCTGACTGAGATGTCAATGAAGTGAACTCTATTTACAGCGCGGAACTCTATGTACAGCGGACGATGATGTCAGTACAGATGTCGTAGCGAACTTCGATATACAGCTGACTGATGATGTCATTATGATGTAGTGAACTCTATATACAGCTGACGATGATGTCTGATGATGTCAACTGTAGTGAAGTGTAATCTATATACAGCGATTAACGAACTCACTGATGATGTCAAGTGTAGCGAACTATATATACAGCGCATATACGACGATGATGTCAATGTAGTGAACTCTATATACAGCGGACGATGATGATGTAGATTGTCTGCGTAGTGAACTCTCTATATGTCAGTGAACTCTTATGATGTCAGATGTCAGTGTGTGAACTCTACATATAGCGGACGATGATGTCAGTGTAGCGAACTCTCTATACAGCTGACTGAGATGTCAATGTAAAACTCTATATACTGCAAACGATGATGTCAGCGTAGCGAACTTCATATACAGCTGACTGAGATGTCAATGTAGCGAATTCTATATTCAGCGGAAGATGATGTCAGTGTAGCAAAATCTATAAAACAGCAGACGATGATGTTAGTGTATCGAACTTTATATACAGCTGACCGAGATGTCAATGAAGTGAACTCTATATACAGCGGACGATGATGTCAGTGTAGTGAACATTATATAAAGCGCACAATGTTGTCAGTGTAGCGAACTCTATGTACAGCGGACGATGATGTCAACGTAGTGTACTCTATATACAGCTGACTGAGATGCTGCGCAGTGAACTCTATATACAGCGCATTATGATGTCAGTGTGGTGAACTCTACATATGGCGGACGATGATGTCAGTGTAGCGAACTCTATGTACAGCGGACGATGATATTAGAGTAGCAAACTTTATATACAGCTGACTGAGATGTCAATGTAGTAAACTCTATATACAGCGCACGATGATGTCAATGTAGTGAACTCTAAATACAGCGCACGATGATGTCAGTGTAGCGAACTCTATATACAGCTGAATAGCTTGTCAGTGAACAGTAGTTTTTGCATAGACGACTATAATGTCAGTGTAGCGAAATCTACATACAACTGACTATGATATCTGCGTAGCGCGGGTTTACCTAGTTGACTATGATGGCATTGTACCTAATTCTTCATACAGCAGACTTTTATGTCAGTGTTGATCAGTCTTTACACATATGATTATGATGTCTGTGTAGCGCACTCTATACATTGCGAACGATGATGTCAGTGTAGCGAACTCTATATACATCTGACTGAGATGTCAATGTAGTGAACTCTATATACAGCGGACAATGATGTCAGTGTAGTGAACATTTTATACAGCGCACGATGATGTCAGGGTAGCGAACTCTATATACAGCTGACTGAGATGTCAATGTAATGAACTCTATATACAGCGGACAATGATGTCAGATTAGCGAACTTCATATACATCTGACTGAGGTGTCATGTTAAACTCTATATAAGGCGGACGATGATGTCAGCGTAGCGAACTTCATATACGGCTGACTGAGATGTCAGTATAGTGATCTCTATATACAGGGGACGATGATGTCGCGTAGCGAACTTCATATACAGCTGACTGAGATGTCAATGTAGCGAATTCTATATTCAGCGGAAGATGATGTCAGTCTAGCGAAATCTATAAACAGCGGTCGATGATGCTAGTGTATAGAACTATATATACAGCTGACTGAGATGTCAATGAAGTGAACTCTACATACAGCGCACGATGATGTCAGTGTAGCGAACTCTATGTACAGCGGACGATGATGTCAATGTAGTGTACTCTATATACAGATGACTTAGATGCTGCGTAGTGAACTCTATATACAGCGCATTATGATGTCAATGTGGTGAACTCTACATATAGCTGACGATGATGTCAGTGTAGCGAACTCCATATACAACTGACTGAAATGTCAATATATTGAACTCTATATACAGCGGACGATGATGTCAGATTAACGAACTCTCTATACAGCTGACTGAGATGTCAATGTAAACTCTATATACAGCGGACGATGATGTCAGCGTAGCGAACTTCATATACAACTGACTGAAATGTCAATATATTGAACTCTATATACAGCGGACGATGATGTCAGATTAACGAACTCTCTATACAGCTGCTGCTGAGATGTCAATGTAAACTCTATATACAGCGGACGATGATGTCAGCGTAGCGAACTTCATATACAGCTGACTGAGATGTCAATGTAGTGAACTCTATATACAGCGGACGATGATGTCAGTGTAGTGATCATTTTATACAGCGCACGATGATGTCAGTGTAGCGAATTATATATACAGCAGACGATGATGTCAACGTAATGTACTCTATATACAGCTGACTGAGATGTCTGCGTAGTGAACTCTATATACAGCGCATTATGATGTCAGTGTGGTGAACTCTACATGTAGCGGACGATGATGTCAGTGTAGCGAACTCTATGTACAGCGGACGATGATATTAGAGTAGCAAACTTTATATACAGCTGACTGAGATGTCAATGTAGTGAACTCTATATACAGCGTACGATGATGTCAATGTAGTGAACTCTAAATACAGCGCACGATGATGTCTGTGTAGCGAACTCTATATACAGCTGAATAGCATGTCAGTGAAATGTAGTTTTTGCATAGACGACTATAATGTCAGTGTAGCGAAATCTACATACAACTGACTATGATATCTGCGTAGCGCGGGTTTACCTAGTTGACTATGATGGCATAGTACCTAATTCTTCATACAGCAGACTTTTATGTCAGTGTTGAGCAGTCTTTTCACATATGATTATGATGTCTGTGTAGCGCACTCTATATACTGCGAACGATGATGTCAGTGTAGCGAACTCTATATACAGCTGACTGAGATGTCAATGTAGTGAACTCTATATACAGCGGACAATGATGTCAGATTCGCGAACTTCATATACAGCTGACTGAGGTGTCATGTTAAACTCTATATAAGGCGGACGATTATGTCAGCGTAGCGAACTACATATACGGCTGACTGAGATGTCAATATAGTGATCTCTATATACAGCGCACGATGATGTCGGCGTAGCGAACTTCATATACAACTGACTGAGATGTCAATGTAGCGAATTCTATATTCAGCGGAAGATGATGTCAGTGTAGCAAAATCTATAAACAGCGGACGTTGATGTTAGTGTATAGAACTTTATATACAGCTGAGATGTCAATGAAGTGAACTCTATATACAGCGCACGATGATGTCAGTGTAGTGAACATTTTGTACAGCGCACGATGATGTCAGTGTAGCGAATTATATATACAGCAGACGATGATGTCAACGTAGTGTACTCTATATACAGCTGACTGAGATGTCTGCGTAGTGATCTCTATATACAGCGCATTATGATGTCAGTGTGGTGAACTCTACATATAGCAGACGATGATGTCAGTGTAGCGAACTCCATATACAACTGACTGAAATGTCAATGTAGTGAACTCTATATACAGCGGACGATGATGTCAGATTAGCGAACTCTCTATACAGCTGACTGAGATGTCCATGAAAACTCTACATACAGCGGACGATGATGTCAGCGTAGCGAACTTCATATACAGCTGACTGAGATGTCATTGTAGTGAACTCTATATGCAGCGGACGATGATGTCAGTGTAGTGAACATTTTATACAGCGCACGATGATGTCAGTGTAGCGAACTCTATATACAGCGGACGATGATGTCAACGTAGTGTACTCTATATACAGCTGACGGAGATGTCTGCGTAGAGAACTCTATATACAACCCACGATGACGTCAGTGTGGTGAACTCCATATACAACTGACTGAAATGTCATTGTAGTGAACTCTATATACAGCGGACGATGATGTCAGATTAGCGAACTCTCTATACAGCTGACTGAGATGTCAATGTAAACTCTATATACAGCGGACGATGATGTCAGCGTAGCGAACTTCATATACAGCTGACTGAGATGTCAATGTAGTGAACTCTATATACAGCGGACGATGATGTCAGTGTACCGAACTATATATACAGCTGACTGAAGTATCAACGTAGGGTACTCTATATACAGCGGACGATGATGTCAGTGTAGGGTACTCGATAAACAGCGGACGATGATGTTAGAGTAGCGAAATATATATAGCTGACAGAGATGTCAATGTAGTGAACTCTATATACAGCACACGATGATGTCAGTGTGGTGAACTCTACATAAAGCAGACGATGATGTATGTACAGCGGACGATGATGTCAAAGTAGTGTACTCTATATACAGCTGACGGAGATGCTGCGTAGTAAACTCTATATACAGCGCATTATGATGTCAGTGTGGTGAACTCTACATATAGCTGACGATGATGTCAGTGTAGCGAACTCCATATACAGCTGACTGAGATGTCAATGTAGTGAACTCTATATACAGCGGACGATGATGTCAGTGTAGTGAACATTATATAAAGCGCACGACGTTGTCAGTGTAGCGAACTCTATGTACAGCGGACGATGATATTAGAGTAGCAAACTTTATATACAGCTGACTGAGATGTCAATGTAGTGAACTCTATATACAGCGCACGATGATGTCAATGTAGTGAACTCTAAATACAGCGCACGATGATGTCAGTGTAGCGAACTCTATATACAGCTGAATAGCATGTCAGTGAAAAGTAGTTTTTCCATAGACGGCAAAATGTCAGTGTAGCGAAATCTACGTAAAACTGACTATGACGTCACTGTAGAGTAATCTACATACAACTGACTATGATATATGCGTAGCGTAGCGCGGGTTTACCTAGTTGACTTTGGTGGCATTGTACCAAATTCTTCATACTGCAGACTTTTATGTCAGTGTTGAGCAGACTTAACACATATGATTATGATGTCTGGGTAGCGCACTCTATATATCTGCGAACGATGAGGTTTGTGTAGCGAACTCTATATACAGCTGACAGAGATGTCAATGTAGTGAACCCTATATACAGCACACGATGATGTCAGTGTGGTGAACTCTACATAAAGCAGACGATGATGTCAGTGTATCGAACTATATATACAGCTGACTGAAATATCAACGTAAGGTACTCTATATACAGCAGACGATGATGTCAGTGTAGGGTACTCGCAACAGCGGACGATGATGTCGGCGTAACGAACTTCATATACAGCTGACTGAGATGTCAATGTAGCGACTTCTATATTCAGCGGAAGATGATGTCATTGTAGCGAACTCTATGTACAGCGGACGTTGATGTCAACGTAGTGTACTCAATATACAGCTGACGGAGATGCTGCGTAGTGAACTCTATATACAGCGCATTATGATGTCAGTGTGGTGAACTCTACATATAGCTGACGATGATGTCAGTGTAGCGAACTCCATATACAGCTGACTGAGATGTCAATGTAGTGAACTCTATATACAGCAGACGATGATGTCATTGTTGCGAACTCTATGTACAGCGGACGATGATGTCAACGTAGTGTACTCTATATACAGCTGACTGAGATGCTGAGTAGTGAACTCTATATACAGCGCATTATGATGTCAGTGTTGTGAACTCTACATATAGCTGACGATGATGTCAGTGTAGCGAACTCTATATACAGATGAATAGCATGTCAGTGAAAAGTAGTTTTTGCATAGACGATCAAATGTCAGTGTAGCGAAATCTACATACAACTGACAATGACGTCAGCGTAGCGAAATCTACATACAACTGCCTATGATATCTGCGTAGCGCAGTTTTTACCTAGTTGGCTATGATGGCATTGTACCTAATTCTTCATACAGCAGACTTTTATGTCAGTGTTGAGCAGTCTTTACACATATGATTATGATGTCTGTGTAGCGCACTCTATATACTGCTAACGATGTTGTCAGTGTAGAGAACTCTATATACAGCTGACTGAGATGTCAATGTAGTGAACTCTATATACTGCGGACGATGATGTCAGATTAGCGAACTCTCTATACAGCTGACTGAGATGTCAATGTAAACTCTATATAAGGCGGACGATGATGTCAGCATAGTGAACTTCATATACAGCTGACTGGGATGTCAATGTAGCGAATTCTATATTCAGCGGAAGATGATGTCAGTGTAGCGAAATCTATAAACAGCGGACGATGATTCTAGTGTATAGAACTTTATATACAGCTGACTGAGATGTAAATGAAGTGAACTCTATATACAGCGCACGATGATGTCAGTGTAGCGAAACTGTATGTACAGCGGACGATGATGTCAAAGTAGTGTACTCTATATACAGCAGACTGAGATGCTGCGTAGTAAACTCTATATACAGCGCATTATGATGTCAGTGTGGTGAACTCTACATATAGCTGACGATGATGTCAGTGTAGCGAACTCCATATACAACTGACTGAATGAAATGTCATTGTAGTGAACTCTATATACAGCGGACGATGATGTCAGATTAGCGAACTCTCTATACAGCTGACTGAGATGTCAATGTAAACTCTATATACAGCGGACGATGATGTCAGCGTAGCGAACTTCATATACAGCTGACTGAGATGTCAATGTAGTGAACTCTATATACAGCGGACGATGATGTCAGTGTACCGAACTATATATACAGCTGACTGAAGTATCAACGTAGGGTACTCTATATACAGCGGACGATGATGTCAGTGTAGGGTACTCGATAAACAGCGGACGATGATGTTAGAGTAGCGAACTTTATATACAGCTGACTGAGATGTCAATGTAGTGAACTCTATATACAGCGCACGATGATGTCAATGTAGTGAACTCTAAATACAGCGCACGATGATGTCAGTGTAGCGAACTCTATATACAGCTGAATAGCATGTCAGTGAAAAGTAGTTTTTGCATAGACGACTATAATGTCAGTGTAGCGAAATCTACATATTACAGACTATGACGTCAGCGTTGCGAAATCTACGTACAACTGACAATGATATCTGCGCGTAACGCAGTTTTTGCCTAGTTGACTATGATGGCATTGTACCTAATTCTTTATACAGCAGACTTTTATGTCAGTGTTTGGCAGTCTTTACACATATGATTATGATGTCTGGTTAGCGCACTCTATATACTGCGAACGATGATGTCTGTGTAGCGTACTCTGTATACAGCTGACTGAGATGTCAATGTAGTGAACTCTATATACAGCGGACGATGATGTCAGATTAACGAACTCTCTATACAGCTAACTGAGATGTCAATGTAAACTCTATATACAGCGGACGATGATGTCAGCGTAGCGAACTTCATATACAGCTGACTGAGATGACAATGTAGTGAACTCTATATACAGCGGACGATGATGTCAGTGTAGTGAACATTTTATACAGCGCACGATGATGTCAGTGTAGCGAATTATATATACAGCAGACGATGATGTCAACGTAGTGTACTCAATATACAGCTGACGGAGATGCTGCGTAGTGAACTCTATATACAGCGCATTATGATGTCAGTGTGGTGAACTCTACATATAGCTGACGATGATGTCAGTGTAGCGAACTCCATATACAGCTGACTGAGATGTCAATGTAGTGAACTCTATATACAGCAGACGATGATGTCATTGTTGCGAACTCTATGTACAGCGGACGATGATGTCAACGTAGTGTACTCTATATACAGCTGACTGAGATGCTGAGTAGTGAACTCTATATACAGCGCATTATGATGTCAGTGTTGTGAACTCTACATATAGCTGACGATGATGTCAGTGTAGCGAACTCTATATACAGATGAATAGCATGTCAGTGAAAAGTAGTTTTTGCATAGACGATCAAATGTCAGTGTAGCGAAATCTACATACAACTGACAATGACGTCAGCGTAGCGAAATCTACATACAACTGCCTATGATATCTGCGTAGCGCAGTTTTTACCTTGTTTGCTATGATGGCATTGTACCTAATTCTTCATACAGCAGACTTGTATGTCAGTGTTGAGCAGTCTTTACACATATGATTATGATGTCTGTGTAGCGCACTCTATATACTGCTAACAATGTTGTCAGTGTAGAGAACTCTATATACAGCTGACTGAGATGTCAATGTAGTGAACTCTATATACTGCGGACGATGATGTCAGATTAGCGAACTCTCTATACAGCTGACTGAGATGTCAATGTAAACTCTACATAAGGCGCACGATGATGTCAGCGTAGCGAACTTCATATACGGCTGACTTAGATGTCAATGTAGCGAATTCTATATTCAGCGGAAGATGATGTCAGTGTAGCGAAATCTATATACAGCGGACGATGATGTTGGTGTATCGAACTTTATATACAGCTGACTGAGATGTCCATGAAAACTCTATATACAGCGGACGATGATGTCAGCGTAGCGAACTTCATATACAGCTGACTGAGATGTCAATGTAGTGAACTCTATATACAGCGGACGATGATGTTAGTGTATCGAACTTTATATACAGCTGACTGAGATGTCAATGAAGTGAACTCTATATACAGGGGACGATGATGTCAGTGTGGTGAACTCTACATACAGCACACGATGATGTCAATGTAGTGAACTCTAAATACAGCGCACGATGATGTCAGTGTAGCGAACTCTACATACAGCTGAATAGCATGTCAGTGAAAAGTAGTTTTTGCATAGACGACTATAATGTCAGTGTAGCGAAATCTACATGCAACTGACTATGATATCTGCGTAGCGCGGGTTTATCTAGTTGACTAAGAAGGCATTGTACCTAATTCTTCATACAGCAGACTTTTAGTGTTGAGCCGTCTTTACACATATGATTATGATGTCTGGGTAGCGCACTCTATATACTGCTAACGATGATGTCAGTGTAGCGAACTCTAAATACAGCTGACTGAGATGTCAATGTAGTGAACTCTATATACTGCGGACGATGATGTCAGATTAGCGAACTCTATATACAGCTGACTGAGATGTCAATGTAAACTCTATATAAGGCGGACGATGATGTCAGCGTAGCGAAATCTATAAACAGCGGACCATGATGCTAGTGTATAGAACTTTATATACAGCTGACTGAGATGTCAATGAAGTGAACTCTATATACAGCGGACGATGATGTCAGTGTAGTGAACATTATATAAAGCGCACGACGATGTCAGTGTAACGAACTCTATGTACAGAGGACGATGATGTCAACGTAGTGTACTCTATATACAGCTGAATGAGATGCTGCGCAGTGAACACTATATACAGCCCATTATGATGTCAGTGTTGAGAACTCTACATATAGCGGACGATGATGTCAGTGTAGCGAACTCTATATACAACTGACTGAAATGTCGATGTAGTGAACTCTATATACAGCGGACAATTATGTAAGATTAGCGAACTCTAAATACAGCTGAATGAGATGTCAATGTAGTGAACTCTATATACTGCGGACGATGATGTCAGATTAGCAAAATCTCTATACAGCTGACTGTGATGTCAATGTAAACTCTATATAAGGCGGACGATTATGTCAGCGTAGCGAACTTCATATACACCTGACTGAGATGTCAATGTAGTGAACCCTATATACAGCGGACGATGATGTCAGTGTAGCGAACTATATATACAGCTGACTTAAGTATCAACGTAGGGTACTCTATATACAGCGGACGATGATGTCAGTGTAGGGTACTCGATAAACAGCGGGCGATGATGTTAGAAGTAGCGAACTTTATATACAGCTGACTGAGATGTCAATGTAGTGAACTCTATATACAGCGCACGATGATGTCAATGTAGTGAACTCTAAATACAGCGCACGATGATGTCAGTGTAGCGAACTCTATATACAGCTGAATAGCATGTCAGTGAAAAGTAGTTTTTGCATAGACGACTATAATGTCAGTGTTGCGAAATCTACATATAACAGACTATGACGTCAGCGTAGCGAAATCTACATACAACTGACAATGATATCTGCGCGTAACGCAGTTTTTGCCTAGTTGACTATGATGGCATTGTACCTAATTCTTTATACAGCAGACTTTTATGTCAGTGTTTGGCAGTCTTTACACATATGATTATGATGTCTGGTTAGCGCACTCTATATACTGCGAACGATGATGTCAGTGTAGCGAACTCTAAATACAGCTGACTGAGATGTCAATGTAGTGAACTCTATATACTGCGGACGATGATGTCAGATTAGCAAACTCTCTATACAGCTGACTGAGATGTCAATGTAAACTCTATATAAGGCGGACGATGATGTCAGCGTAGCGAACTTCATATACGGCTGACTGAGATGTCAATGTAGCGAATTCTATATTCAGCGGAAGATGATGTCAGTGTAGCGAACTCTATATACAGCTGAATAGCATGTCAGTGAAAAGTAGTTTTTGCATAGACGACTATAAT
Source organism: Urechis unicinctus (assembly GCA_034190875.2). Lineage (NCBI taxonomy): Eukaryota > Metazoa > Annelida > Polychaeta > Xenopneusta > Urechidae > Urechis > Urechis unicinctus. The sequence goes on from JAXDRA010000625.1 coordinate 15,363, forward strand.
GTCAGTGTTGCGAAATCTACATATAACAGACTATGACGTCAGCGTAGCGAAATCTACATACAACTGACAATGATATCTGCGCGTAACGCAGTTTTTGCCTAGTTGACTATGATGGCATTGTACCTAATTCTTTATACAGCAGACTTTTATGTCAGTGTTTGGCAGTCTTCACACATATGATTATGATGTCTGGTTAACGCACTCTATATACTGCGAACGATGATGTCAGTGTTGCGTACTCTGTATACAGCTGACTGAGATGTCAATGTAGTGAACTCTATATACAGCGGACGATGATGTTAGTGTATCGAACTTTATATACAGCTGACTGAGATGTCAATGAAGTGAACTCTATATACAGGGGACGATGATGTCAGTGTATTGAACTCTACATACAGCACACGATGATGTCAATGTAGTGAACTCTAAATACAGCGCACGATGATGTCAGTGTAGCGAACTCTACATACAGCTGAATAGCATGTCAGTGAAAAGTAGTTTTTGCATAGACGACTATAATGTCAGTGTAGCGAAATCTACATGCAACTGACTATGATATCTGCGTAGCGCGGGTTTATCTAGTTGACTAAGAAGGCATTGTACCTAATTCTTCATACAGCAGACTTTTAGTGTTGAGCCGTCTTTACACATATGATTATGATGTCTGGGTAGCGCACTCTATATACTGCTAACGATGATGTCAGTGTAGCGAACTCTAAATACAGCTGACTGAGATGTCAATGTAGTGAACTCTATATACTGCGGACGATGATGTCAGATTAGCGAACTCTATATACAGCTGACTGAGATGTCAATGTAAACTCTATATAAGGCGGACGATGATGTCAGCGTAGCGAAATCTATAAACAGCGGACCATGATGCTAGTGTATAGAACTTTATATACAGCTGACTGAGATGTCAATGAAGTGAACTCTATATACAGCGGACGATGATGTCAGTGTAGTGAACATTATATAAAGCGCACGACGATGTCAGTGTAACGAACTCTATGTACAGAGGACGATGATGTCAACGTAGTGTACTCTATATACAGCTGAATGAGATGCTGCGCAGTGAACACTATATACAGCCCATTATGATGTCAGTGTGGAGAACTCTACATATAGCGGACGATGATGTCAGTGTAGCGAACTCTATATACAACTGACTGAAATGTCGATGTAGTGAACTCTATATACAGCGGACAATTATGTAAGATTAGCGAACTCTAAATACAGCTGAATGAGATGTCAATGTAGTGAACTCTATATACTGCGGACGATGATGTCAGATTAGCAAAATCTCTATACAGCTGACTGTGATGTCAATGTAAACTCTATATAAGGCGGACGATTATGTCAGCGTAGCGAACTTCATATACACCTGACTGAGATGTCAATGTAGTGAACCCTATATACAGCGGACGATGATGTCAGTGTAGCGAACTATATATACAGCTGACTTAAGTATCAACGTAGGGTACTCTATATACAGCGGACGATGATGTCAGTGTAGGGTACTCGATAAACAGCGGGCGATGATGTTAGAGTAGCGAACTTTATATACAGCTGACTGAGATGTCAATGTAGTGAACTCTATATACAGCGCACGATGATGTCAATGTAGTGAACTCTAAATACAGCGCACGATGATGTCAGTGTAGCGAACTCTATATACAGCTGAATAGCATGTCAGTGAAAAGTAGTTTTTGCATAGACGACTATAATGTCAGTGTTGCGAAATCTACATATAACAGACTATGACGTCAGCGTAGCGAAATCTACATACAACTGACAATGATATCTGCGCGTAACGCAGTTTTTGCCTAGTTGACTATGATGGCATTGTACCTAATTCTTTATACAGCAGACTTTTATGTCAGTGTTTGGCAGTCTTTACACATATGATTATGATGTCTGGTTAGCGCACTCCATATACTGCGAACGATGATGTCAGTGTAGCGTACTCTGTATACAGCTGACTGAGATGTCAATGTAGTGAACTCTATATACAGCGGACGATGATGTCAGATTAACGAACTCTCTATACAGCTGACTAAGATGTCAATGTAAACTCTATAAACAGCGGACGATGATGTCAGCGTAGCGAACTTCATATACAGCTGACTGAGATGACAATGTAGTGAACTCTATATACAGCGGACGATGATGTCAGTGTAGTGAACATTTTATACAGCGCACGATGATGTCAGTGTAGCGAATTATATATACCGCAGACGATGATGTCAACGTAGTGTACTCTATATGCAGCTGACTGAGATGTCTGCGTATTTATCTCTATATACAGCGCATTGTGATGTCAGTGTGGTGAACTCTACATATAGCGGACGATGATGTCAGTGTAGCGAACTCCATATACAACTGACTGAAATGTCAATGTATTGAACTCTATATACACGGACGATGATGTCAGATTGGCGAACTCTCTATACTGCTGACTGAGATGTCCATGAAAACTCTATATACAGCGGACGATGATGTCAGCGTAGCGAACTTCATATACAGCTGACTGAGATGTCAATGTAGTGAACTCTATATACAGCGGACGATGATGTTAGTGTATCGAACTTTATATACAGCAGCTGACTGAGATGTCAATGAAGTGAACTCTATATACAGCGGACGATGATGTCAGTGTATTGAACTCTACATACAGAACACGATGATGTCAATGTAGTGAACTCTAAATACAGCGACGATGATGTCAGTGTAGCGAACTCTACATACAGCTGAATAGCATGTCAGTGAAAAGTAGTTTTTGCATAGACGACTATAATGTCAGTGTAGCGAAATCTACATGCAACTGACTATGATATCTGCGTAGCGCGGGTTTATCTAGTTGACTAAGAAGGCATTGTACCTAATTCTTCATACAGCAGACTTTTAGTGTTGAGCCGTCTTTACACATATGATTATGATGTCTGGGTAGCGCACTCTATATACTGCTAACGATGATGTCAGTGTAGCGAACTCTAAATACAGCTGACTGAGATGTCAATGTAGTGAACTCTATATACTGCGGACGATGATGTCAGATTAGCGAACTCTATATACAGCTGACTGAGATGTCAATGTAAACTCTATATAAGGCGGACGATGATGTCAGCGTAGCGAAATCTATAAACAGCGGACCATGATGCTAGTGTATAGAACTTTATATACAGCTGACTGAGATGTCAATGAAGTGAACTCTATATACAGCGGACGATGATGTCAGTGTAGTGAACATTATATAAAGCGCACGACGATGTCAGTGTAACGAACTCTATGTACAGAGGACGATGATGTCAACGTAGTGTACTCTATATACAGCTGACTGAGATGCTGCGCAGTGAACTCTATATACAGCCCATTATGATGTCAGTGTGGTGAACTCTACATATAGCGGACGATGATGTCAGTGTAGCGAACTCTATATACAACTGACTGAAATGTCGATGTAGTGAACTCTATATACAGCGGACAATTATGTAAGATTAGCGAACTCTAAATACAGCTGAATGAGATGTCAATGTAGTGAACTCTATATACTGCGCGAACGATGATGTCAGATTAGCAAAATCTCTATACAGCTGACTGTGATGTCATGTAAACTCTATATAAGGCGGACGATTATGTCAGCGTAGCGAACTACATAGACGGCTGACTGAGATGTCAATATATAGGGAACTCTATATACTGCGCACGATGATGTTGGCGTAGCGAACTTCATATACAGCTGACTGAGATGTCAATGTAGCGAATTCTATATTCAGCGGAAGACGATGTCAGTGTAGCGAAATCTATAAACAGCGGACGATGATTCTAGTGTATAGAACTTTGTATACAGCCGACTGAGATGTCAATGAAGTGAACTCTATATACAGCGCACGATGATGTCAGTGTAGCGAAACTGTATGTGCAGCGGACGATGATGTCAACGTAGTGTACTCTATATACAGCTGATTGAGATGCTGCGTAGTGAACTCTATATACAGCGCATTATGATGTCAGTGTGGTGAACTCTACATATAGCGGACGATGATGTCAGTATAGCGAACTCTATATACAACTGACTGAAATGTCATTGTAGTGAACTCTATATACAGCGGACGATGATGTCAGATTAGCGAACTCTCTATACAGCTGACTGAGATGTCAATGTAAACTCTATATACAGCGGACGATGATTTCAGCGTAGCGAACTTCATATACACCTGACTGAGATGTCAATGTAGTGAACCCTATATACAGCGGACGATGATGTCAGTGTAGCGAACTATATATACAGCTGACTTAAGTATCAACGTAGGGTACTCTATATACAGCGGACGATGATGTCAGTGTAGGGTACTCGATAAACAGCGGGCGATGATGTTAGAGTAGCGAACTTTATATACAGCTGACTGAGATGTCAATGTAGTGAACTCTATATACAGCGCACGATGATGTCAATGTAGTGAACTCTAAAATACAGCGCACGATGATGTCAGTGTAGCGAACTCTATATACAGCTGAATAGCATGTCAGTGAAAAGTAGTTTTTTTTGCATAGACGACTATAATGTCAGTGTTGCGAAATCTACATATAACAGACTATGACGTCAGCGTAGCGAAATCTACATACAACTGACAATGATATCTGCGCGTAACGCAGTTTTTGCCTAGTTGACTATGATGGCATTGTACCTAATTCTTTATACAGCAGACTTTTATGTCAGTGTTTGGCAGTCTTTACACATATGATTATGATGTCTGGTTAGCGCACTCCATATACTGCGAACGATGATGTCAGTGTAGCGTACTCTGTATACAGCTGACTGAGATGTCAATGTAGTGAACTCTATATACAGCGGACGATGATGTCAGATTAACGAACTCTCTATACAGCTGACTAAGATGTCAATGTAAACTCTATAAACAGCGGACGATGATGTCAGCGTAGCGAACTTCATATACAGCTGACTGAGATGACAATGTAGTGAACTCTATATACAGCGGACGATGATGTCAGTGTAGTGAACATTTTATACAGCGCACGATGATGTCAGTGTAGCGAATTATATATACCGCAGACGATGATGTCAACGTAGTGTACTCTATATGCAGCTGACTGAGATGTCTGCGTATTTATCTCTATATACAGCGCATTGTGATGTCAGTGTGGTGAACTCTACATATAGCGGACGATGATGTCAGTGTAGCGAACTCCATATACAACTGACTGAAATGTCAATGTATTGAACTCTATATACAACGGACGATGATGTCAGATTGGCGAACTCTCTATACTGCTGACTGAGATGTCCATGAAAACTCTATATACAGCGGACGATGATGTCAGCGTAGCGAACTTCATATACAGCTGACTGAGATGTCAATGTAGTGAACTCTATATACAGCGGACGATGATGTTAGTGTATCGAACTTTATATACAGCTGACTGAGATGTCAATGAAGTGAACTCTATATACAGCGGACGATGATGTCAGTGTATTGAACTCTACATACAGAACACGATGATGTCAATGTAGTGAACTCTAAATACAGCGACGATGATGTCAGTGTAGCGAACTCTACATACAGCTGAATAGCATGTCAGTGAAAAGTAGTTTTTGCATAGACGACTATAATGTCAGTGTAGCGAAATCTACATGCAACTGACTATGATATCTGCGTAGCGCGGGTTTATCTAGTTGACTAAGAAGGCATTGTACCTAATTCTTCATACAGCAGACTTTTAGTGTTGAGCCGTCTTTACACATATGATTATGATGTCTGGGTAGCGCACTCTATATACTGCTAACGATGATGTCAGTATAGCGAACTCTAAATACAGCTGACTGAGATGTCAATGTAGTGAACTCTATATACTGCGGACGATGATGTCAGATTAGCGAACTCTATATACAGCTGACTGAGATGTCAATGTAAACTCTATATAAGGCGGACGATGATGTCAGCGTAGCGAAATCTATAAACAGCGGACCATGATGCTAGTGTATAGAACTTTATATACAGCTGACTGAGATGTCAATGAAGTGAACTCTATATACAGCGGACGATGATGTCAGTGTAGTGAACATTATATAAAGCGCACGACGATGTCAGTGTAACGAACTCTATGTACAGAGGACGATGATGTCAACGTAGTGTACTCTATATACAGCTGACTGAGATGCTGCGCAGTGAACTCTATATACAGCCCATTACTCTATATCAGATGATGTCAGTGTGAACTCTACATATAGCGGACGATGATGTCAGTGTAGCGAACTCTATATACAACTGACTGAAATGTCGATGTAGTGAAACTCTATATACAGCGGACAATTATGTCAGATTAGCGAACTCTAAATACAGCTGAATGAGATGTCAATGTAGTGAACTCTATATACTGCGAACGATGATGTCAGATTAGCAAAATCTCTATACAGCTGACTGTGATGTCAATGTAAACTCTATATAAGGCGGACGATTATGTCAGCGTAGCGAACTACATAGACGGCTGACTGAGATGTCAATATAGGGAACTCTATATACTGCGCACGATGATGTTGGCGTAGCGAACTTCATATACAGCTGACTGAGATGTCAATGTAGCGAATTCTATATTCAGCGGAAGACGAGATGTCAGTGTAGCGAAATCTATAAACAGCGGACGATGATTCTAGTGTATAGAACTTTGTATACAGCCGACTGAGATGTCAATGAAGTGAACTCTATATACAGCGCACGATGATGTCAGTGTAGCGAAACTGTATGTGCAGCGGACGATGATGTCAACGTAGTGTACTCTATATACAGCTGATTGAGATGCTGCGTAGTGAACTCTATATACAGCGCATTATGATGTCAGTGTGGTGAACTCTACATATAGCTGACGATGATGTCAGTATAGCGAACTCTATATACAACTGACTGAAATGTCATTGTAGTGAACTCTATATACAGCGGACGATGATGTCAGATTAGCGAACTCTCTATACAGCTGACTGAGATGTCAATGTAAACTCTATATACAGCGGACGATGATTTCAGCGTAGCGAACTTCATATACACCTGACTGAGATGTCAATGTAGTGAACCCTATATACAGCGGACGATGATGTCAGTGTAGCGAACTATATATACAGCTGACTTAAGTATCAACGTAGGGTACTCTATATACAGCGGACGATGATGTCAGTGTAGGGTACTCGATAAACAGCGGGCGATGATGTAGAGTAGCGAACTTTATATACAGCTGACTGAGATGTCAATGTAGTGAACTCTATATACAGCGCACGATGATGTCAATGTAGTGAACTCTAAATACAGCGCACGATGATGTCAGTGTAGCGAACTCTATATACAGCTGAATAGCATGTCAGTGAAAAGTAGTTTTTGCATAGACGACTATAATGTCAGTGTTGCGAAATCTACATATAACAGACTATGACGTCAGCGTAGCGAAATCTACATACAACTGACAATGATATCTGCGCGTAACGCAGTTTTTTGCCTAGTTGACTATGATGGCATTGTACCTAATTCTTTATACAGCAGACTTTTATGTCAGTGTTTGGCAGTCTTTACACATATGATTATGATGTCTGGTTAGCGCACTCCATATACTGCGAACGATGATGTCAGTGTAGCGTACTCTGTATACAGCTGACTGAGATGTCAATGTAGTGAACTCTATATACAGCGGACGATGATGTCAGATTAACGAACTCTCTATACAGCTGACTAAGATGTCAATGTAAACTCTATAAACAGCGGACGATGATGTCAGCGTAGCGAACTTCATATACAGCTGACTGAGATGACAATGTAGTGAACTCTATATACAGCGGACGATGATGTCAGTGTAGTGAACATTTTATACAGCGCACGATGATGTCAGTGTAGCGAATTATATATACCGCAGACGATGATGTCAACGTAGTGTACTCTATATGCAGCTGACTGAGATGTCTGCGTATTTATCTCTATATACAGCGCATTGTGATGTCAGTGTGGTGAACTCTACATATAGCGGACGATGATGTCAGTGTAGCGAACTCCATATACAACTGACTGAAATGTCAATGTATTGAACTCTATATACAACGGACGATGATGTCAGATTGGCGAACTCTCTATACTTGACTGAGATGTCCATGAAAAACTCTATATACAGCGGACGATGATGTCAGCGTAGCGAACTTCATATACAGCTGACTGAGATGTCAATGTAGTGAACTCTATATACAGCGGACGATGATGTTAGTGTATCGAACTTTATATACAGCTGACTGAGATGTCAATGAAGTGAACTCTATATACAGCGGACGATGATGTCAGTGTATTGAACTCTACATACAGCACACGATGATGTCAATGTAGTGAACTCTAAATACAGCGACGATGATGTCAGTGTAGCGAACTCTACATACAGCTGAATAGCATGTCAGTGGAAAGTAGTTTTTGCATAGACGACTATAATGTCAGTGTAGCGAAATCTACATGCAACTGACTATGATATCTGCGTAGCGCGGGTTTATCTAGTTGACTAAGAAGGCATTGTACCTAATTCTTCATACAGCAGACTTTTAGTGTTGAGCCGTCTTTACACATATGATTATGATGTCTGGGTAGCGCACTCTATATACTACTGCTAACGATGATGTCAGTGTAGCGAACTCTAAATACAGCTGACTGAGATGTCAATGTAGTGAACTCTATATACTGCGGACGATGATGTCAGATTAGCGAACTCTATATACAGCTGACTGAGATGTCAATGTAAACTCTATATAAGGCGGACGATGATGTCAGCGTAGCGAAATCTATAAACAGCGGACCATGATGCTAGTGTATAGAACTTTATATACAGCTGACTGAGATGTCAATGAAGTGAACTCTATATACAGCGGACGATGATGTCAGTGTAGTGAACATTATATAAAGCGCACGACGATGTCAGTGTAACGAACTCTATGTACAGAGGACGATGATGTCAACGTAGTGTACTCTATATACAGCTGACTGAGATGCTGCGCAGTGAACTCTATATACAGCCCATTATGATGTCAGTGTGGTGAACTCTACATATAGCGGACGATGATGTCAGTGTAGCGAACTCTATATACAACTGACTGAAATGTCGATGAAGTAAACTCTATATACAGCGGACAATTATGTCAGATTAGCGAACTCTAAATACAGCTGACTGAGATGTCAATGTAGTGAACTCTATATACTGCGGACGATGATGTCAGATTAGCAAAATCTCTATACAGCTGACTGTGATGTCAATGTAAACTCTATATAAGGCGGACGATTATGTCAGCGTAGCGAACTACATAGACGGCTGACTGAGATGTCAATATAGGGATCTCTATATACTGCGCACGATGATGTCGGCGTAGCGAACTTCATATACAGCTGACTGAGATGTCAATGTAGCGAATTCTATATTCAGCGGAAGACGATGTCAGTGTAGCGAAATCTATAAACAGCGGACGATGATTCTAGTGTATAGAACTTTGTATACAGCCGACTGAGATGTCAATGAAGTGAACTCTATATACAGCGCACGATGATGTCAGTGTAGCGAAACTGTATGTGCAGCGGACGATGATGTCAACGTAGTGTACTCTATATACAGCTGATTGAGATGCTGCGTAGTGAACTCTATATACAGCGCATTATGATGTCAGTGTGGTGAACTCTACATATAGCTGACGATGATGTCAGTATAGCGAACTCCATATACAACTGACTGAAATGTCATTGTAGTGAACTCTATATACAGCGGACGATGATGTCAGATTAGCGAACTCTCTATACAGCTGACTGAGATGTCAATGTAAACTCTATATACAGCGGACGATGATTTCAGCGTAGCGAACTTCATATACACCTGACTGAGATGTCAATGTAGTGAACCCTATATACAGCGGACGATGATGTCAGTGTAGCGAACTATATATACAGCTGACTTAAGTATCAACGTAGGGTACTCTATATACAGCGGACGATGATGTCAGTGTAGGGTACTCGATAAACAGCGGGCGATGATGTTAGAGTAGCGAACTTTATATACAGCTGACTGAGATGTCAATGTAGTGAACTCTATATACAGCGCACGATGATGTCAATGTAGTGAACTCTAAATACAGCGCACGATGATGTCAGTGTAGCGAACTCTATATACAGCTGAATAGCATGTCAGTGAAAAGTAGTTTTTGCATAGACGACTATAATGTCAGTGTTGCGAAATCTACATATAACAGACTATGACGTCAGCGTAGCGAAATCTACATACAACTGACAATGATATCTGCGCGTAACGCAGTTTTTGCCTAGTTGACTATGATGGCATTGTACCTAATTCTTTATACAGCAGACTTTTATGTCAGTGTTTGGCAGTCTTTACACATATGATTATGATGATGTCTGGTTAGCGCACTCCATATACTGCGAACGATGATGTCAGTGTAGCGTACTCTGTATACAGCTGACTGAGATGTCAATGTAGTGAACTCTATATACAGCGGACGATGATGTCAGATTAACGAACTCTCTATACAGCTGACTAAGATGTCAATGTAAACTCTATAAACAGCGGACGATGATGTCAGCGTAGCGAACTTCATATACAGCTGACTGAGATGACAATGTAGTGAACTCTATATACAGCGGACGATGATGTCAGTGTAGTGAACATTTTATACAGCGCACGATGATGTCAGTGTAGCGAATTATATATACCGCAGACGATGATGTCAACGTAGTGTACTCTATATGCAGCTGACTGAGATGTCTGCGTATTTATCTCTATATACAGCGCATTGTGATGTCAGTGTGGTGAACTCTACATATAGCGGACGATGATGTCAGTGTAGCGAACTCCATATACAACTGACTGAAATGTCAATGTATTGAACTCTATATACAACGGACGATGATGTCAGATTGGCGAACTCTCTATACTGCTGACTGAGATGTCCATGAAAACTCTATATACAGCGGACGATGATGTCAGCGTAGCGAACTTCATATACAGCTGACTGAGATGTCAATGTAGTGAACTCTATATACAGCGGACGATGATGTTAGTGTATCGAACTTTATATACAGCTGACTGAGATGTCAATGAAGTGAACTCTATATAGCGGACGATGATGTCAGTGTATTGAACTCTACATACAGAACACGATGATGTCAATGTAGTGAACTCTAAATACAGCGACGATGATGTCAGTGTAGCGAACTCTACATACAGCTGAATAGCATGTCAGTGAAAAGTAGTTTTTGCATAGACGACTATAATGTCAGTGTAGCGAAATCTACATGCAACTGACTATGATATCTGCGTAGCGCGGGTTTATCTAGTTGACTAAGAAGGCATTGTACCTAATTCTTCATACAGCAGACTTTTAGTGTTGAGCCGTCTTTACACATATGATTATGATGTCTGGGTAGCGCACTCTATATACTGCTAACGATGATGTCAGTGTAGCGAACTCTAAATACAGCTGACTGAGATGTCAATGTAGTGAACTCTATATACTGCGGACGATGATGTCAGATTAGCGAACTCTATATACAGCTGACTGAGATGTCAATGTAAACTCTATATAAGGCGGACGATGATGTCAGCGTAGCGAAATCTCTATAAACAGCGGACCATGATGCTAGTGTATAGAACTTTATATACAGCTGACTGAGATGTCAATGAAGTGAACTCTATATACAGCGGACGATGATGTCAGTGTAGTGAACATTATATAAAGCGCACGACGATGTCAGTGTAACGAACTCTATGTACAGAGGACGATGATGTCAACGTAGTGTACTCTATATACAGCTGACTGAGATGCTGCGCAGTGAACTCTATATACAGCCCATTATGATGTCAGTGTGGTGAACTCTACATATAGCGGACGATGATGTCAGTGTAGCGAACTCTATATACAACTGACTGAAATGTCGATGTAGTGAACTCTATATACAGCGGACAATTATGTCAGATTAGCGAACTCTAAATACAGCTGACTGAGATGTCAATGTAGTGAACTCTATATACTGCGGACGATGATGTCAGATTAGCAAAATCTCTATACAGCTGACTGTGATGTCAATGTAAACTCTATATAAGGCGGACGATTATGTCAGCGTAGCGAACTACATAGACGGCTGACTGAGATGTCAATATAGGGATCTCTATATACTGCGCACGATGATGTCGGCGTAGCGAACTTCATATACAGCTGACTGAGATGTCAATGTAGCGAATTCTATATTCAGCGGAAGATGATGTCAGTGTAGCGAAATCTATAAACAGCGGACGATGATTCTAGTGTATAGAACTTTATATACAGCCGACTGAGATGTCAATGAAGTGAACTCTATATACAGCGCACGATGATGTCAGTGTAGCGAAACTGTATGTACAGCGGACGATGATGTCAACGTAGTGTACTCTATATACAGCTGATTGAGATGCTGCGTAGTGAACTCTATATACAGCGCATTATGATGTCAGTGTGGTGAACTCTACATACAGCTGACGATGATGTCAGTATAGCGAACTCCATATACAACTGACTGAAATGTCATTGTAGTGAACTCTATATACAGCGGACAATGATGTCAGATTAGCGAACTCTCTATACAGCTGACTGAGATGTCAATGTAAACTCTATATACAGCGGACGATGATTTCAGCGTAGCGAACTTCATATACACCTGACTGAGATGTCAATGTAGTGAACCCTATATACAGCGGACGATGATGTCAGTGTAGCGAACTATATATACAGCTGACTTAAGTATCAACGTAGGGTACTCTATATACAGCGGACGATGATGTCAGTGTAGGGTACTCGATAAACAGCGGGCGATGATGTTAGAGTAGCGAACTTTATATACAGCTGACTGAGATGTCAATGTAGTGAACTCTATATACAGCGCACGATGATGTCAATGTAGTGAACTCTAAATACAGCGCACGATGATGTCAGTGTAGCGAACTCTATATACAGCTGAATAGCATGTCAGTGAAAAGTAGTTTTTGCATAGACGACTATAATGTCAGTGTTGCGAAATCTACATATAACAGACTATGACGTCAGCGTAGCGAAATCTACATACAACTGACAATGATATCTGCGCGTAACGCAGTTTTTGCCTAGTTGACTATGATGGCATTGTACCTAATTCTTTATACAGCAGACTTTTATGTCAGTGTTTGGCAGTCTTTACACATATGATTATGATGTCTGGTTAGCGCACTCCATATACTGCGAACGATGATGTCAGTGTAGCGTACTCTGTATACAGCTGACTGAGATGTCAATGTAGTGAACTCTATATACAGCGGACGATGATGTCAGATTAACGAACTCTCTATACAGCTGACTAAGATGTCAATGTAAACTCTATAAACAGCGGACGATGATGTCAGCGTAGCGAACTTCATATACAGCTGACTGAGATGACAATGTAGTGAACTCTATATACAGCGGACGATGATGTCAGTGTAGTGAACATTTTATACAGCGCACGATGATGTCAGTGTAGCGAATTATATATACCGCAGACGATGATGTCAACGTAGTGTACTCTATATGCAGCTGACTGAGATGTCTGCGTATTTATCTCTATATACAGCGCATTGTGATCAGTGTCAGTGTGGTGAACTCTACATATAGCGGACGATGATGTCAGTGTAGCGAACTCCATATACAACTGACTGAAATGTCAATGTATTGAACTCTATATACAACGGACGATGATGTCAGATTGGCGAACTCTCTATACTGCTGACTGAGATGTCCATGAAAACTCTATATACAGCGGACGATGATGTCAGCGTAGCGAACTTCATATACAGCTGACTGAGATGTCAATGTAGTGAACTCTATATACAGCGGACGATGATGTTAGTGTATCGAACTTTATATACAGCTGACTGAGATGTCAATGAAGTGAACTCTATATACAGCGGACGATGATGTCAGTGTATTGAACTCTACATACAGAACACGATGATGTCAATGTAGTGAACTCTAAATACAGCGACGATGATGTCAGTGTAGCGAACTCTACATACAGCTGAATAGCATGTCAGTGAAAAGTAGTTTTTGCATAGACGACTATAATGTCAGTGTAGCGAAATCTACATGCAACTGACTATGATATCTGCGTAGCGCGGGTTTATCTAGTTGACTAAGAAGGCATTGTACCTAATTCTTCATACAGCAGACTTTTAGTGTTGAGCCGTCTTTACACATATGATTATGATGTCTGGGTAGCGCACTCTATATACTGCTAACGATGATGTCAGTGTAGCGAACTCTAAATACAGCTGACTGAGATGTCAATGTAGTGAACTCTATATACTGCGGACGATGATGTCAGATTAGCGAACTCTATATACAGCTGACTGAGATGTCAATGTAAACTCTATATAAGGCGGACGATGATGTCAGCGTAGCGAAATCTATAAACAGCGGACCATGATGCTAGTGTATAGAACTTTATATACAGCTGACTGAGATGTCAATGAAGTGAACTCTATATACAGCGGACGATGATATCAGTGTAGTGAACATTATATAAAGCGCACGACGATGTCAGTGTAACGAACTCTATGTACAGAGGACGATGATGTCAACGTAGTGTACTCTATATACAGCTGACTGAGATGCTGCGCAGTGAACTCTATATACAGCCCATTATGATGTCAGTGTGGTGAACTCTACATATAGCGGACGATGATGTCAGTGTAGCGAACTCTATATACAACTGACTGAAATGTCGATGTAGTGAACTCTATATACAGCGGACAATTATGTCAGATTAGCGAACTCTAAATACAGCTGACTGAGATGTCAATGTAGTGAACTCTATATACTGCGGACGATGATGTCAGATTAGCAAAATCTCTATACAGCTGACTGTGATGTCAATGTAAACTCTATATAAGGCGGACGATTATGTCAGCGTAGCGAACTACATAGACGGCTGACTGAGATGTCAATATAGGGATCTCTATATACTGCGCACGATGATGTCGGCGTAGCGAACTTCATATACAGCTGACTGAGATGTCAATGTAGCGAATTCTATATTCAGCGGAAGATGATGTCAGTGTAGCGAAATCTATAAACAGCGGACGATGATGATGTCTAGTGTATAGAACTTTATATACAGCCGACTGAGATGTCAATGAAGTGAACTCTATATACAGCGCACGATGATGTCAGTGTAGCGAAACTGTATGTACAGCGGACGATGATGTCAACGTAGTGTACACTATATACAGCTGATTGAGATGCTGCGCAGTGAACTCTATATACAGCGCATTATGATGTCAGTGTGGTGAACTCAACATATAGCTGACGATGATGTCAGTATAGCGAACTCCATATACAACTGACTGAAATGTCATTGTAGTGAACTCTATATACAGCGCATTATGATGTCAGTGTGGTGAACTCTACATACAGCTGACGATGATGTCAGTATAGCGAACTCCATATACAACTGACTGAAATGTCATTGTAGTGAACTCTATATACAGCGGACAATGATGTCAGATTAGCGAACTCTCTATACAGCTGACTGAGATGTCAATGTAAACTCTATATACAGCGGACGATGATGTCAGCGTAGCGAACTTCATATACAGCTGACTGAGATGTCAATGTAGTGAACTCTATATACAGCGGACGATGATGTCAGTGTAGCGAACTATATATACAGCTGACTTAAGTATCAACGTAGGGTACTCTATATACAGCGGACGATGATGTCAGTGTAGGGTACTCGATAAACAGCGGACGATGATGTTAGAGTAGCGAACTTTATATACAGCTGACTGAGATGTCAATGTAGTGAACTCTATATACAGCCCATTATGATGTCAATGTGGTGAACTCTACATATAGCGGACGATGATGTCAGTGTAGCGAACTCTATATACAGCTGAATAGCATGTCAGTGAAAAGTAGTTTTTGCATAGACGACTATAATGTCAGTGTAGCGAAATTTACATATAACAGACTATGACGTCAGCGTAGCGAAATCTACATACAACTGACAATGATATCTGCGCGTAACGCAGTTTTTGCCTAGTTGACTATGATGGCATTGTACCTAAATCTTTATACTGCAGACTTTTATGTCAGTGTTGAGCAGACTTTACACATAAGATTATGATGTCTGGTTAGCGCACTCTATATACTGCGAACGATGATGTCAGTGTAGCGAACTGTAAATACAGCTGACTGAGATGTCAATGTAGTTAACTCTATATACTGCGGACGATGATGTCAGATTAGCAAAATCTCTATACAGCTGACTGTGATGTCAATGTAAACTCTATATAAGGCGGACGATTATGTCAGCGTAGCGAACTACATAGACGACTGACTGAGATGTCAATATAGGGATCTCTATATACTGCGCACGATGATGTCGGCGTAGCGAACTTCATATACAGCTGACTGAGATGTCAATGTAGCGAATTCTATATTCAGCGGAAGATGATGTCATTGTAGCGAGATCTATAAACAGCGGACGATGATTCTAGTGTATAGAACTTTATATACAGCTGACTGAGATGTCAATGAAGTGAACTCTATATACAGCGCACGATGATGTCAGTGTAGCGAAACTGTATGTACAGCGGACGATGATGTCAACGTAGTGTACTCTATATACAGCTGATTGAGATGCTGCGTAGTGAACTCTATATACAGCGCATTATGATGTCAGTGTGGTGAACTCTACATATAGCTGACGATGATGTCAGCATAGCGAACTCCATAAACAACTGACTGAAATGTCATTGTAGTGAACTCTATATACAGCGGACGATGATGTCAGATTACCGAACGCTATATACAGCTGACTCAGATGTCAATGCAAACTCTATATAAGGCGGACGATGATGTCAGCGTAGCGAAATCTATAAACAGCGGACCATGATGCTAGTGTATAGAACTTTATATACAGCTGACTGAGATGTCAATGAAGTGAACTCTATATACAGCGGACGATGATATCAGTGTAGCGAACTCTATGTACAGAGGACGATGATGTCAACGTAGTGTACTCTATATACAGCTGACTGAGATGCTGCGCAGTGAACTCTATATACAGCCCATTATGATGTCAGTGTGGTGAACTCTACATATAGCGGACGATTATGTCAGCGTAGCGAACTACATAGACGGCTGACTGAGATGTCAATATAGGGATCTCTATATACTGCGCACGATGATGTCGGCGTAGCGAACTTCATATACAGCTGACTGAGATGTCAATGTAGTGAACTCTATATACAGCGCACGATGATGTCAGTGTAGCGAAACTGTATGTACAGCGGACGATGATGTCAACGTAGTGTACTCTGTATACAGCTGATTGAGATGCTGCGTAGTGAACTATATATACAGCGCATTATGATGTCAGTGTGGTGAACTCTACATATAGCTGACGATGATTTCAGTAAAGCGAACTCCATATACAACTGACTGAAATGTCATTGTAGTGAACTCTATATACAGCGGACGATGATGTCAGATTAGCGAACTCTCTATGCAGCTGACTGAGATGTCAATGTAAACTCTTTATTTCAGCGGACGATGATGTCAGCGAAGCGAACTTCATATACAGCTGACTGAGATGTCAATGTAGTGAACTCTATATAGAGCGGACGATGATGTCAGTGTAGCGAACTATATATACAGCTGACTTAAGTATCAACGTAGGGTACTCTATATACAGCGGACGATGATGTCAGTGTAGGGTACTCGATAAACAGCGGACGATGATGTTAGAGTAGCGAACTCTAAATACAGCGCACGATGAAATCAGTGTAGCGAACTCTATATACAGCTGAATAGCATGTCAGCGAAAAGTAGTTTTTGCATAGACGACTATAATGTCAGTGTAGCGAAATCTACATATAACAGACTATGACGTCAGCGTAGCGAAATCTACATACAACTGACAATGATATCTGCGCGTAACGCAGTTTTTGCCTAGTTGACTATGATGGCATTGTACCTAATTCTTTATACAGCAGACTTTTATGTCAGTGTTTGGCAGTCTTTACACATATGATTATGATGTCTGGTTTAGCGCTCTCTCTATATACTGCGAACGATGATGTCAGTGTAGCGTACTCTGTATACAACTGACTGAGAGATGTCAATGTAGTGAACTCTATATATTGCGGACGATGATGTCAGATTAGCGAACTCTCTATACAGCTGACTGAGATGTCAATGTAAACTCTATATAAGGCGGACGATGATGTCAGCGTAGCGAACTTCATATACGGCTGACTGAGATGTCAATATAGTGATCTCTATATACAGGGAACGATGATGTCGGCGTAGCGAAATTCATATACAGCTCACTGGGATGTCAATGTTACGAATTCAATATTCAGGGGAAGATGATGTCAGTGTAGCGAAATCTATAAACAGCGGTCGATGATATTAGAGTATCAAACTTTATATACAGCTGACTGAGATGTCAATGTAGTGAACTCTATATACAGCGCACGATGATGTCAATGTAGTGAACTCTAAATACAGCGCACGATGATGTCAGTGTAGTGAACATTATATAAAGCGCACGACGATGTCAGTGTAACGAACTCTATGTACAGCGGACGATGATGTCAATGTAGTGTACTCTATATACAGCTGACTGAGATGCTGCGCAGTGAACTCTATATACAGCCCATTATGATGTCAGTGTGGTGAACTCTACATATAGCGGACGATGATTTCAGTGTAGCGAACTCTATATACAAATGACTGAAATGTCAATGTAGTGAACTCTATATACAGCGGACAATGATGTCAGATTAGCGAACTCTCTATACAGCTGACTGAGATGTCAATGTAAACTCTATATAAGGCGGACGATGATGTCAGCGTAGCGAACTTCATATACAGCTGACTGAGATGTCAGTATATTGATCTCTATATACAGGGGACGATGATGTAAATGTATTGAACTCTAAATACAGCGCACGATGATGTCAATGTAGTGAACTTCATATACGGCTGACTGAGATGTCAGTATAGTGATCTCTATATACAGGGGACGATGATGTAAATGTATTGAACTCTAAATACAGCGCACGATGATGTCAGTGTAGCGAACTCTATATACAGCTGAATAGCATGTCAGGCAAAAGTAGTTTTTGCATAGACGACTATATTGTCAGTGTAGCGAAATCTACATACAACTGACTATGATATCTGCGTAGCGCGGGTTTACCTAGTGGACTATGATGGCAGTGTACCTGATTCTTCATACAGCAGACTTTTATGTCTGTGTTGAGCAGTCTTTACACATATGATTATGATGTCTGGGTAGCGCACTCTATATACTGCAAACGATGATGTCAGTGTAGCGAACTCTAAATACAGCTGACTGAGATGTCAATGTAGTGAAATCAATATAGTGCGGACGATGACGTCAGATTAGCGAACTCTCTATACAGCTGACTGAGATGTCAATGTAAACTCTATATAAGGCGGACGATTATGTCAGCGTAGCGAACTACATATACGGCTGACTGAGATGTCATTATAGTGATCTCTATATACAGCGCACGATGATTTCAGTGTATTAAACATTTTATACATCGCACGATGTTGTCAGTGTAGCGAACTCTCTATACAGCGGACTGAGATGTCAATGTAAACTCTATATACAGCGGACGATGATGTCAGCGTAGCGAACTTTATATACAGCTGACTGAGATGTCAATGTAGCGAATTCTATATTCAGCGGAAGATGATGTCAGTGTAGTGTAGTGAACATTATAAAAAGTGCACGATGATGTCAGTGTAGCGAACTCTATGTACAGCGGACGATGATGTCAACGTAGTGTACTCTATATACAGCTGACTGAGATGCTGCGTAGTGAACTCTATATACAGCGCATTATGATGTCAGTGAGGTGAACTCAACAAATAGCGGACGATGATGTCATTGTAGCGAACTCTATATACAACTGACTGAAATGTCAATGTAATGAACTCTATATACAGCGGACGATGATGTCCGTGTAGTGAACTTTTATACAGTGCACGATGATGTCAGTGTGTAGCGAACTCTATATACAACTGACTGAGATGTCAATGAAGTGAACTCTATATACAGCGGAGGATGATGTCAGTGTAGTGAACTCTATATACAGCGCACGATGATGTCAACGTAGTGAACTCTAGATACAGCACACGATGATGTCGGCGTAGCGAACTTCATATACGGCTGACTGAGATGTCAATATAGTGATCTCTATATACAGGGGACGATGATGTCGGCGTAGCTAAACTTCATATACAGCTGACTGAGATGTCAATGTAGCGAATTCTATATTCAGCGGAAAATGATGTCAGTGTAGCGAAATCTATAAACAGCGGACGATGATGCTAGTGTATCGAACTTTATATACAGCTGACTGAGATGTCAATGAAGTGAACTCTATATACAGCGGACGATGATATCAGTGTAGCGAACTCTATGTACAGCGGACGATGATTTCAACGTAGTGAACTCTATATACAGCTGACAGAGATGCTGCGCAGTGAACTCTATATACAGCGCATTATGATGTCAGTGTGGTGAACTCTACATATAGCGGACGATGATGTCAGTGTAGCGAACTCTATATACAACTGACTGAAATGTCAATGTAGTGAACTCTATATACAGCGGACGATGATGTCAGTGTAGTGAACTCTATATACAACTGACTGAGATGTCAATGAAGTGAACTCTATATACAGCGGAGGATGATGTCAGTGTAGTGAACTCTATATACAGCGCACGATGATGTCAACGTAGTGAACTCTAGATACAGCGCACGATGATGTCGGCGTAGCGAACTTCATATACGGCTGACTGAGATGTCAGTATAGTGATGTCTATATATAGGGGACGATGATGTCGGCGTAGCGAACTTCATATACAGCTGACTGAAATGTCAATATAGCGAATTCTATATTCAGCGGAAAATGATGTCAGTGTAGCGAAATCTATAAACAGCAGACGATGATGCTAGTGTATCGAACTTTATATACAGCTGACTGAGATGTCAATGAGTGAGTGAACTCTATATACAGCGGACGATGATGTCAGCGTAGCGAACTTTATATACAGCTGACTGAGATGTCAATGTAGTGACTCTATATACAGCACACGATGACGATGATGTCAGTGTAGTGAATATTTTGTACAGCGCACGATGATGTCAGTGTAGCGAACTCTATATACAGCGGACGATGATGTCAATGTAGTGTACTCTATATACAGCTGACTGAGATGTCTGCGTAGTGAACTCTATATACAGCACACGATGATGTCAGTGTGGTGAACTCTACATAAAGCAGACAATGATGTCAGTGTAGCGAACTATATATACAACTGACTGAAATATCAACGTAGGGTACTCTATATACTGTCGACGATGATGTCAGTGTAGGGTACTCGATCAACAGCGAACGATGATGTTAGTGTATCGAACTCGGCTGACTGAGATGTCAATATAGTATTCTCTATATACAGCGCACGATGATGTCGGCGTAGCGAACTTCATATACAGCTGACTGAGATGTCAATGTAGCGAATTCTATATTCAGCGGAAGATGATGTCAGTGTAGTGTAGTGAACATTATAAAAAGTGCACGATGATGTCAGTGTAGCGAACTCTATGTACAGCGGACGATGATGTCAACGTAGTGTACTCTAAATACAGCTGACTGAGATGCTGCGTAGTGAACTCTATATACAGCGCATTATGATGTCAGTGTGGTGAACTCAACATATAGCGGACGATGATGTCATTGTAGCGAACTCTATATACGACTGACTAAAATGTCAATGTAGTGAACTCTATATACAGCGGACGATGATGTCCGTGTAGTGAACATTTTATACAGCGCACGATGATGTCAGTAGAAAGACTAAAAAATATTTTTTTTCTTCGTAATAACTCTCATTCGATGCTGCGATCCAATCTTAAGGTACCGGGCGAAACATGATGTCAGTGTAGCGAAATCTATATAAACAGCGGACGATGATGCTAGTGTATCGAACTTTATATACAGCTGAGTGCGATATCAATGAAGTGAACTCTATATACAGCGGACGATGATATCAGTGTAGCGAACTCTATGTACAGAGGACGATGATGTCAACGTAGTGTACTCTATATACAGCTGACTGAGATGCTGCGCAGTGAACTCTATATACAGCCCATTATGATGTCAGTGTGGTGAACTCTACATATAGCGGACGATTATGTCAGCGTAGCGAACTACATAGACGGCTGACTGAGATGTCAATATAGGGATCTCTATATACTGCGCACGATGATGTCGGCGTAGCGAACTTCATATACAGCTGACTGAGATGTCAATGTAGTGAACTCTATATACAGCGCACGATGATGTCAGTGTAGCGAAACTGTATGTACAGCGGACGATGATGTCAACGTAGTGTACTCTGTATACAGCTGATTGAGATGCTGCGTAGTGAACTATATATACAGCGCATTATGATGTCAGTGTGGTGAACTCTACATATAGCTGACGATGATTTCAGTAAAGCGAACTCCATATACAACTGACTGAAATGTCATTGTAGTGAACTCTATATACAGCGGACGATGATGTCAGATTAGCGAACTTCATATACAGCTGACTGAGATGTCAGTGTATGATTGATCTCTATATACAGGGGACGATGATGTAAATGTATTGAACTCTAAATACAGCGCACGATGATGTCAATGTAGTGAACTTCATATACGGCTGACTGATGATGTCAGTATAGTGATCTCTATATACAGGGGACGATGATGATGTAAATGTATTGAACTCTAAATACAGCGCACGATGATGTCAGTGTAGCGAACTCTATATACAGCTGAATAGCATGTCAGGCAAAAGTAGTTTTTGCATAGACGACTATATTGTCAGTGTAGCGAAATCTACATACAACTGACTATGATATCTGCGTAGCGCGGGTTTACCTAGTGGACTATGATGGCAGTGTACCTGATTCTTCATACAGCAGACTTTTATGTCTGTGTTGAGCAGTCTTTACACATATGATTATGATGTCTGGGTAGCGCACTCTATATACTGCAAACGATGATGTCAGTGTAGCGAACTCTAAATACAGCTGACTGAGATGTCAATGTAGTGAAATCAATAAGTGCGGACGATGACGTCAGATTAGCGAACTCTCTATACAGCTGACTGAGATGTCAATGTAAACTCTATATAAGGCGGACGATTATGTCAGCGTAGCGAACTACATATACGGCTGACTGAGATGTCAATAAAGTGATCTCTATATACAGCGGAAGATGATGTCAGTGTAGTGAACATTATATACAGCGCACGATGATGTCAGTGTAGCGAACTCTATATACAGCGGACTGATGATGTCAATGTAGCGAACTCTATATACAGCGGACGATGATGTCAGCGTAGCGAACTCTATATACAGCTGACTGAGATGTCAATGTAGTGAACTCTATATTCAGCGGAAGATGATGTCATGATGTAGCGAACTCTATATACACAGCGGACGATGATTCTAGATGTCAGTGTGGTATATACAGCTGACGAACTTTATATACAGCTGACTGAGATGTCAATGAAGTGAACTCTATATATACAGCGGACGATGATGTCAGTGTAGCGAACTGTATGTACAGCGGACGATGATGATGTCATTATATGTAGTGTACTCTATATACTATATACAGCTGATTGAGATGCTGCGTAGTGAACTCTATATACAGCGCATTATGATGTCAGTGTGGTGAACTCTACATACAGCTGACGATGATGTCAGTGTAGCGAACTCCATATACAACTGACTGAAATGTCATTGTAGTGAACTCTATATACAGCGGACGATGATGTCAGTGAGTGAACTGATATCGAACTCAGTGTAGCGATGATGTTATATACAGCTGACTGAGATGTCGATGAAGTGAACTCTATATACAGCGGACGATGATGTCAGTGTATTGAACTCTACATACAGAACACGATGATGTCAATGTAGTGAACTCTAAATACAGCGACGATGATGTCAGTGTAGCGAACTCTACATACAGCTGAATAGCATGTCAGTGAAAAGTAGTTTTTGCATAGACGACTATAATGTCAGTGTAGCGAAATCTACATGCAACTGACTATGATATCTGCGTAGCGCGGGTTTATCTAGTTGACTAAGAAGGCATTGTACCTAATTCTTCATACAGCAGACTTTTAGTGTTGAGCCGTCTTTACACATATGATTTTGATGTCTGGGTAGCGCACTCTATATACTGCTAACGATGATGTCAGTTTAGCGAACTCTAAATACAGCTGACTGAGATGTCAATGTAGTGAACTCTATATACTGCGGACGATGATGTCAGATTAGCGAACGCTATATACAGCTGACTCAGATGTCAATGCAAAAACTCTATATAAGGCGGACGATGATGTCAGCGTAGCGAAATCTATAAACAGCGGACCATGATGCTAGTGTATAGAACTTTATATACAGCTGACTGAGATGTCAATGAAGTGAACTCTATATACAGCGGACGATGATATCAGTGTAGCGAACTCTATGTACAGAGGACGATGATGTCAACGTAGTGTACTCTATATACAGCTGACTGAGATGCTGCGCAGTGAACTCTATATACAGCCCATTATGATGTCAGTGTGGTGAACTCTACATATAGCGGACGATTATGTCAGCGTAGCGAACTACATAGACGGCTGACTGAGATGTCAATATAGGGATCTCTCTATATACTGCGCACGATGATGTCGGCGTAGCGAACTTCATATACAGCTGACTGAGATGTCAATGTAGTGAACTCTATATACAGCGCACGATGATGTCAGTGTAGCGAAACTGTATGTACAGCGGACGATGATGTCAACGTAGTGTACTCTGTATACAGCTGATTGAGATGCTGCGTAGTGAACTATATATACAGCGCATTATGATGTCAGTGTGGTGAACTCTACATATAGCTGACGATGATTTCAGTAAAGCGAACTCCATATACAACTGACTGAAATGTCATTGTAGTGAACTCTATATACAGCGGACGATGATGTCAGATTAGCGAACTCTCTATGCAGCTGACTGAGATGTCAATGTAAACTCTTTATACAGCGGACGATGATGTCAGCGAAGCGAACTTCATATACAGCTGACTGAGATGTCAATGTAGTGAACTCTATATAGAGCGGACGATGATGTCAGTGTAGCGAACTATATATACAGCTGACTTAAGTATCACGTAGGGTAGGGAACTCTATATACAGCGGACGATGATGTCAGTGTAGGGTACTCGATAAACAGCGGACGATGATGTTAGAGTAGCGAACTCTAAATACAGCGCACGATGAAATCAGTGTAGCGAACTCTATATACAGCTGAATAGCATGTCAGCGAAAAGTAGTTTTTGCATAGACGACTATAATGTCAGTGTAGCGAAATCTACATATAACAGACTATGACGTCAGCGTAGCGAAATCTACATACAACTGACAATGATATCTGCGCGTAACGCAGTTTTTGCCTAGTTGACTATGATGGCATTGTACCTAATTCTTTATACAGCAGACTTTTATGTCAGTGTTTGGCAGTCTTTACACATATGATTATGATGTCTGGTTAGCGCTCTCTATATACTGCGAACGATGATGTCAGTGTAGCGTACTCTGTATACAACTGACTGAGATGTCAATGTAGTGAACTCTATATATTGCGGACGATGATGTCAGATTAGCGAACTCTCTATACAGCTGAACTGAGATGTCAATGTAAACTCTATATAAGGCGGACGATGATGTCAGCGTAGCGAACTTCATATACGGCTGACTGAGATGTCAATATAGTGATCTCTATATACAGGGAACGATGATGTCGGCGTAGCGAAATTCATATACAGCTCACTGGGATGTCAATGTTGCGAATTCAATATTCAGGGGAAGATGATGTCAGTGTAGCGAAATCTATAAACAGCGGTCGATGATATTAGAGTATCAAACTTTATATACAGCTGACTGAGATGTCAATGTAGTGAACTCTATATATACAGCGCACGATGATGTCAATGTAGTGAACTCTAAATACAGCGCACGATGATGTCAGTGTAGTGAACATTATATAAAGCGCACGACGATGTCAGTGTAACGAACTCTATGTACAGCGGACGATGATGTCAATGTAGTGTACTCTATATACAGCTGACTGAGATGCTGCGCAGTGAACTCTATATACAGCCCATTATGATGTCAGTGTGGTGAACTCTACATATAGCGGACGATGATTTCAGTGTAGCGAACTCTATATACAAATGACTGAAATGTCAATGTAGTGAACTCTATATACAGCGGACAATGATGTCAGATTAGCGAACTCTCTATACAGCTGACTGAGATGTCAATGTAAACTCTATATAAGGCGGACGATGATGTCAGCGTAGCGAACTTCATATACAGCTGACTGAGATGTCAGTATATTGATCTCTATATACAGGGGACGATGATGTAAATGTATTGAACTCTAAATACAGCGCACGATGATGTCAATGTAGTGAACTTCATATACGGCTGACTGAGATGTCAGTATAGTGATCTCTCTATATACAGGGGGGGACGATGATGTAAATGTATTGAACTCTAAATACAGCGCACGATGATGTCAGTGTAGCGAACTCTATATACAGCTGAATAGCATGTCAGGCAAAAGTAGTTTTTGCATAGACGACTATATTGTCAGTGTAGCGAAATCTACATACAACTGACTATGATATCTGCGTAGCGCGGGTTTACCTAGTGGACTATGATGGCAGTGTACCTGATTCTTCATACAGCAGACTTTTATGTCTGTGTTGAGCAGTCTTTACACATATGATTATGATGTCTGGGTAGCGCACTCTATATACTGCAAACGATGATGTCAGTGTAGCGAACTCTAAATACAGCTGACTGAGATGTGATGTCAATGTAGTGAAATCAATATACTGCGGACGATGACGTCAGATTAGCGAACTCTCTATACAGCTGACTGAGATGTCAATGTAAACTCTATATACAGCGGACGATTATGTCAGCGTAGCGAACTACATATACGGCTGACTGAGATGTCATTATAGTGATCTCTATATACAGCGCACGATGATTTCAGTGTATTGAACATTTTATACATCGCACGATGTTGTCAGTGTAGCGAACTCTCTATACAGCGGACTGAGATGTCAATGTAAACTCTATATACAGCGGACGATGATGTCAGCGTAGCGAACTTTATATACAGCTGACTGAGATGTCATGTAGTGAAACTCTATATACAGCACACGATGATGTCAGTGTAGTGAACATTTTGTACAGCGCACTATGATGTCAGTGTAGCGAACTCTATATTCAGCGGACGATGATGTCAATGTAGTGTACTCTATATACAGCTGACTGAGATGTCTGCGTAGTGAACTCTATATACAGCACACGATGATGTCAGTGTGGTGAACTCTACATAAAGCAGACAATGATGTCAGTGTAGCGAACTATATATACAGCTGACTGAAATATCAACGTAGGGTACTCTATATACAGCGCACGATGATGTCAGTGTAGGGTACTCGATCAACAGCGAACGATGATGTTAGTGTATCGAACTCGGCTGACTGAGATTTCAATATAGTATTCTCTATATACAGCGCACGATGATGTCGGCGTAGCGAACTTCATATACAGCTGACTGAGATGTCAATGTAGCGAATTCTATATTCAGCGGAAGATGATGTCAGTGTAGTGTAGTGAACATTATAAAAAGTGCACGATGATGTCAGTGTAGCGAACTCTATGTACAGCGGACGATGATGTCAACGTAGTGTACTCTATATACAGCTGACTGAGATGCTGCGTAGTGAACTCTATATACAGCGCATTATGATGTCAGTGAGGTGAACTCAACAATTAGCGGACGATGATGTCATTGTAGCGAACTCTATATACAACTGACTGAAATGTCAATGTAATGAACTCTATATACAGCGGACGATGATGTCCGTGTAGTGAACATTTTATACAGTGCACGGTGATGTCAGTGTAGCGAACTCTATATACAACTGACTGAGATGTCAATGAAGTGAACTCTATATACAGCGGAGGATGATGTCAGTGTAGTGAACTCTATATACAGCGCACGATGATGTCAACGTAGTGAACTCTAGATACAGCGCACGATGATGTCGGCGTAGCGAACTTCATATACGGCTGACTGAGATGTCAATATAGTGATCTCTATATACAGGGGACGATGATGTCGGCGTAAGCTAACTTCATATACAGCTGACTGAGATGTCAATGTAGCGAATTCTATATTCAGCGGAAAATGATGTCAGTGTAGCGAAATCTATAAACAGCGGACGATGATGCTAGTGTATCGAACTTTATATACAGCTGACTGAGATGTCAATGAAGTGAACTCTATATACAGCGGACGATGATATCAGTGTAGCGAACTCTATGTACAGCGGACGATGATTTCAACGTAGTGAAATCTATATACAGCTGACAGAGATGCTGCGCAGTGAACTCTATATACAGCGCATTATGATGTCAGTGTGGTGAACTCTACATATAGCGGACGATGATGTCAGTGTAGCGAACTCTATATACAACTGACTGAAATGTCAATGTAGTGAACTCTATATACAGCGGACGATGATGTCAGTGTAGTGAACACTATATACAACTGACTGAGATGTCAATGAAGTGAACTCTATATACAGCGGAGGATGATGTCAGTGTAGTGAACTCTATATACAGCGCACGATGATGTCAACGTAGTGAACTCTAGATACAGCGCACGATGATGTCGGCGTAGCGAACTTCATATACGGCTGCTGACTGAGATGTCAGTATAGTGATGTCTATATATAGGGGACCATGATGTCGGCGTAGCGAACTTCATATACAGCTGACTGAAATGTCAATATAGCGAATTCTATATTCAGCGGAAATTGATGTCAGTGTAGCGAAATCTATAAACAGCAGACGATGATGCTAGTGTATCGAACTTTATATACAGCTGACTGAGATGTCAATGAAGTGAACTCTATATACAGCGGACGATGATGTCAGCGTAGCGAACTTTATATACAGCTGACTGAGATGTCAATGTAGTGAACTCTATATACAGCACACGATGATGTCAGTGTAGTGAACATTTTGTACAGCGCACGATGATGTCAGTGTAGCGAACTCTATATTCAGCGGACGATGATGTCAATGTAGTGTACTCTATATACAGCTGACTGAGATGTCTGCGTAGTGAAACTCTATATACAGCACACGATGATGTCAGTGTGGTGAACTCTACATAAAGCAGACAATGATGTCATGTGTAGCGAAGCGAACTATATACAACTGACTGAAATATCAACGTAGGGTACTCTATATACTGTCGACGATGATGTCAGTGTAGGGTACTCGATCAACAGCGAACGATGATGTTAGTGTATCGAAACTCGGCTGACTGAGATGTCAATATAGTATTCTCTATATACAGCGCACGATGATGTCGGCGTAGCGAACTTCATATACAGCTGACTGAGATGTCAATGTAGCGAATTCTATATTCAGCGGAAGATGATGTCAGTGTAGTGTAGTGAACATTATAAAAAGTGCACGATGATGATGTCAGTGTAGCGAACTCTATGTACAGCGGACGATGATGTCAACGTAGTGTACTCTAAATACAGCTGACTGAGATGCTGCGTAGTGAACTCTATATACAGCGCATTATGATGTCAGTGTGGTGAACTCAACATATAGCGGACGATGATGTCATTGTAGCGAACTCTATATACGACTGACTAAAATGTCAATGTAGTGAACTCTATATACAGCGGACGATGATGTCCGTGTAGTGAACATTTTATACAGCGCACGATGATGTCAGTGAAAGACAAAAAAATATTTTTTTTCTTCGGAATAACTCTCATTCGATGCTGCTCCAATCTTAAGGTACCGGGCGAAACATGATGTCAGTGTAGCGAAATCTATAAACAGCGGACGATGATGCTAGTGTATCGAACTTTATATACAGCTGAGTGCGATATCAATGAAGTGAACTCTATATACAGCGGACGATGATATCAGTGTAGCGAACTCTATGTACAGAGGACGATGATGTCAACGTAGTGTACTCTATATACAGCTGACTGAGATGCTGCGCAGTGAACTCTATATACAGCCCATTATGATGTCAGTGTGGTGAACTCTACATATAGCGGACGATTATGTCAGCGTAGCGAACTACATAGACGGCTGACTGAGATGTCAATATAGGGATCTCTATATACTGCGCACGATGATGTCGGCGTAGCGAACTTCATATACAGCTGACTGAGATGTCAATGTAGTGAACTCTATATACAGCGCACGATGATGTCAGTGTAGCGAAACTGTATGTACAGCGGACGATGATGTCAACGTAGTGTACTCTGTATACAGCTGATTGAGATGCTGCGTAGTGAACTATATATACAGCGCATTATGATGATGTCAGTGTGGTGAACTCTACATATAGCTGACGATGATTTCAGTAAAGCGAACTCCATATACAACTGACTGAAATGTCATTGTAGTGAACTCTATATACAGCGGACGATGATGTCAGATTAGCGAACTTCATATACAGCTGACTGAGATGTCAGTATATTGATCTCTATATACAGGGGACGATGATGTAAATGTATTGAACTCTAAATACAGCGCACGATGATGTCAATGTAGTGAACTTCATATACGGCTGACTGAGATGTCAGTATAGTGATCTCTATATATACAGGGGGGACGATGATGTAAATGTATTGAACTCTAAATACAGCGCACGATGATGTCAGTGTAGCGAACTCTATATACAGCTGAATAGCATGTCAGGCAAAAGTAGTTTTTGCATAGACGACTATATTGTCAGTGTAGCGAAATCTACATACAACTGACTATGATATCTGCGTAGCGCGGGTTTACCTAGTGGACTATGATGGCATGGCAGTACCTGATTCTTCATACAGCAGACTTTTATGTCTGTGTTGAGCAGTCTTTACACATATGATTATGATGTCTGGGTAGCGCACTCTATATACTGCAAACGATGATGTCAGTGTAGCGAACTCTAAATACAGCTGACTGAGATGTCAATGTAGTGAAATCAATATACTGCGGACGATGACGTCAGATTAGCGAACTCTCTATACAGCTGACTGAGATGTCAATGTAAACTCTATATACAGCGGACGATGATGTCCGTGTAGTGGACATTTTATACAGTGCACGGTGATGTCAGTGTAGCGAACTCTATATACAACTGACTGAGATGTCAATGAAGTGAACTCTATATACAGCGGAGGATGATGTCAGTGTAGTGAACTCTATATACAGCGCACGATGATGTCAACGTAGTGAACTCTAGATACAGCGCACGATGATGTCGGCGTAGCGAACTTCATATACGGCTGACTGAGATGTCAATATAGTGATCTCTATATACAGGGGACGATGATGTCGGCGTAGCTAACTTCATATACAGCTGACTGAGATGTCAATGTAGCGAATTCTATATTCAGCGGAAAATGATGTCAGTGTAGCGAAATCTATAAACAGCGGACGATGATTCTAGTGTATCGAACTTTATATACAGCTGACTGAGATGTCAATGAAGTGAACTCTATATACAGCGGACGATGATATCAGTGTAGCGAACTCTATGTACAGCGGACGATGATTTCAACGTAGTGAAATCTATATACAGCTGACAGAGATGCTGCGCAGTGAACTCTATATACAGCGCCATTATGATGTCAGTGTGGTGAACTCTACATATAGCGGACGATGATGTCAGTGTAGCGAACTCTATATACAACTGACTGAAATGTCAATGTAGTGAACTCTATATACAGCGGACGATGATGTCAGTGTAGTGAACACTATATACAACTGACTGAGATGTCAATGAAGTGAACTCTATATACAGCGGAGGATGATGTCAGTGTAGTGAACTCTATATACAGCGCACGATGATGTCAACGTAGTGAACTCTAGATACAGCGCACGATGATGTCGGCGTAGCGAACTTCATATACGGCTGACTGAGATGTCAGTATAGTGATGTCTATATATAGGGGACCATGATGTCGGCGTAGCGAACTTCATATACAGCTGACTGAAATGTCAATATAGCGAATTCTATATTCAGCGGAAATTGATGTCAGTGTAGCGAAATCTATAAACAGCAGACGATGATGCTAGTGTATCGAACTTTATATACAGCTGACTGAGATGTCAATGAAGTGAAACTCTCTATATACAGCGGACGATGATGTCAGCGTAGCGAACTTTATATACAGCTGACTGAGATGTCAATGTAGTGAACTCTATATACAGCACACGATGATGTCAGTGTAGTGAACATTTTGTACAGCGCACGATGATGTCAGTGTAGCGAACTCTATATTCAGCGGACGATGATGTCAATGTAGTGTACTCTATATACAGCTGACTGAGATGTCTGCGTAGTGAACTCTATATACAGCACACGATGATGTCAGTGTGGTGAACTCTACATAAAGCAGACAATGATGTCAGTGTAGCGAACTATATATACAACTGACTGAAATATCAACGTAGGGTACTCTATATACTGTCGACGATGATGTCAGTGTAGGGTACTCGATCAACAGCGAAACGATGATGTTAGTGTATCGAACTCGGCTGACTGAGATGTCAATATAGTATTCTCTATATACAGCGCACGATGATGTCGGCGTAGCGAACTTCATATACAGCTGACTGAGATGTCAATGTAGCGAATTCTATATTCAGCGGAAGATGATGTCAGTGTAGTGTAGTGAACATTATAAAAAGTGCACGATGATGTCAGTGTAGCGAACTCTATGTACAGCGGACGATGATGTCAACGTAGTGTACTCTAAATACAGCTGACTGAGATGCTGCGTAGTGAACTCTATATACAGCGCATTATGATGTCAGTGTGGTGAACTCAACATATAGCGGACGATGATGTCATTGTAGCGAACTCTATATACGACTGACTAAAATGTCAATGTAGTGAACTCTATATACAGCGGACGATGATGTCCGTGTAGTGAACATTTTATACAGCGCACGATGATGTCAGTGAAAGACAAAAAATATTTTTTTTCTTCGTAATAACTCTCATTCGATGCTGCTCCAATCTTAAGGTACGGGCGAAACATGATGTCAGTGTAGCGAAAATCTATAAACAGCGGACGATGATGCTAGTGTATCGAACTTTATATACAGCTGAGTGCGATATCATGAAGAAGAACTCTCTATATACAGCGGACGATGATATCAGTGTAGCGAACTCTATGTACAGAGGACGATGATGTCAACGTAGTGTACTCTATATACAGCTGACTGAGATGCTGCGCAGTGAACTCTATATACAGCCCATTATGATGTCAGTGTGGTGAACTCTACATATAGCGGACGATTATGTCAGCGTAGCGAACTACATAGACGGCTGACTGAGATGTCAATATAGGGATCTCTATATACTGCGCACGATGATGTCGGCGTAGCGAACTTCATATACAGCTGACTGAGATGTCAATGTAGTGAACTCTATATACAGCGCACGATGATGTCAGTGTAGCGAAACTGTATGTACAGCGGACGATGATGTCAACGTAGTGTACTCTGTATACAGCTGATTGAGATGCTGCGTAGTGAACTATATATACAGCGCATTATGATGTCAGTGTGGTGAACTCTACATATAGCTGACGATGATTTCAGTAAAGCGAACTCCATATACAAACTGACTGAAATGTCATTGTAGTGAACTCTATATACAGCGGACGATGATGTCAGATTAGCGAACTTCATATACAGCTGACTGAGATGTCAGTATATTGATCTCTATATACAGGGGACGATGATGTAAATGTATTGAACTCTAAATACAGCGCACGATGATGTCAATGTAGTGAACTTCATATACGGCTGACTGAGATGTCAGTATAGTGATCTCTATATACAGGGGACGATGATGTAAATGTATTGAACTCTAAATACAGCGCACGATGATGTCAGTGTAGCGAACTCTATATACAGCTGACGAGCATGTCAGGCAAAAGTAGTTTTTTTGCATAGACGACTATATTGTCAGTGTAGCGAAATCTACATACAACTGACTATGATATCTGCGTAGCGCGGGTTTACCTAGTGGACTATGATGGCAGTGTACCTGATTCTTCATACAGCAGACTTTTATGTCTGTGTTGAGCAGTCTTTACACATATGATTATGATGTCTGGGTAGCGCACTCTATATACTGCAAACGATGATGTCAGTGTAGCGAACTCTAAATACAGCTGACTGAGATGTCAAATGTGTAGTGAAATCAATATACTGCGGACGATGACGTCAGATTAGCGAACTCTCTATACAGCTGACTGAGATGTCAATGTAAACTCTATATACAGCGGACGATGATG
The DNA here is from genome assembly GCA_034190875.2 of Urechis unicinctus. Classification (NCBI taxonomy): domain Eukaryota; kingdom Metazoa; phylum Annelida; class Polychaeta; order Xenopneusta; family Urechidae; genus Urechis; species Urechis unicinctus. The sequence continues at coordinate 49,962 of JAXDRA010000625.1, forward strand.
TCCGTGTAGTGAACATTTTATACAGTGCACGGTGATGTCAGTGTAGCGAACTCTATATACAACTGACTGAGATGTCAATGAAGTGAACTCTATATACAGCGGAGGATGATGTCAGTGTAGTGAACTCTATATACAGCGCACGATGATGTCAACGTAGTGAACTCTAGATACAGCGCACGATGATGTCGGCGTAGCGAACTTCATATACGGCTGACTGAGATGTCAATATAGTGATCTCTATATACAGGGGACGATGATGTCGGCGTAGCTAACTTCATATACAGCTGACTGAGATGTCAATGTAGCGAATTCTATATTCAGCGGAAAATGATGTCAGTGTAGCGAAATCTATAAACAGCGGACGATGATTCTAGTGTATCGAACTTTATATACAGCTGACTGAGATGTCAATGAAGTGAACTCTATATACAGCGGACGATGATATCAGTGTAGCGAACTCTATGTACAGCGGACGATGATTTCAACGTAGTGAAATCTATATACAGCTGACAGAGATGCTGCGCAGTGAACTCTATATACAGCGCATTATGATGTCAGTGTGGTGAACTCTACATATAGCGGACGATGATGTCAGTGTAGCGAACTCTATATACAACTGACTGAAATGTCAATGTAGTGAACTCTATATACAGCGGACGATGATGTCAGTGTAGTGAACACTATATACAACTGACTGAGATGTCAATGAAGTGAACTCTATATACAGCGGAGGATGATGTCAGTGTAGTGAACTCTATATACAGCGCACGATGATGTCAACGTAGTGAACTCTAGATACAGCGCACGATGATGTCGGCGTAGCGAACTCATATACGGCTGACTGAGATGTCAGTATAGTGATGTCTATATATAGGGGACCATGATGTCGGCGTAGCGAACTTCATATACAGCTGACTGAAATGTCAATATAGCGAATTCTATATTCAGCGGAAATTGATGTCAGTGTAGCGAAATCTATAAACAGCAGACGATGATGCTAGTGTATCGAACTTTATATACAGCTGACTGAGATGTCAATGAAGTGAACTCTATATACAGCGGACGATGATGTCAGCGTAGCGAACTTTATATACAGCTGACTGAGATGTCAATGTAGTGAACTCTATATACAGCACACGATGATGTCAGTGTAGTGAACATTTTGTACAGCGCACGATGATGTCAGTGTAGCGAACTCTATATTCAGCGGACGATGATGTCAATGTAGTGTACTCTATATACAGCTGACTGAGATGTCTGCGTAGTGAACTCTATATACAGCACACGATGATGTCAGTGTGGTGAACTCTACATAAAGCAGACAATGATGTCAGTGTAGCGAACTATATATACAACTGACTGAAATATCAACGTAGGGTACTCTATATACTGTCGACGATGATGTCAGTGTAGGGTACTCGATCAACAGCGAACGATGATGTTAGTGTATCGAACTCGGCTGACTGAGATGTCAATATAGTATTCTCTATATACAGCGCACGATGATGTCGGCGTAGCAAAACTTCATATACAGCTGACTGAGATGTCAATGTAGCGAATTCTATATTCAGCGGAAGATGATGTCAGTGTAGTGTAGTGAACATTATAAAAAGTGCACGATGATGTCAGTGTAGCGAACTCTATGTACAGCGGACGATGATGTCAACGTAGTGTACTCTAAATACAGCTGACTGAGATGCTGCGTAGTGAACTCTATATACAGCGCATTATGATGTCAGTGTGGTGAACTCAACATATAGCGGACGATGATGTCATTGTAGCGAACTCTATATACGACTGACTAAAATGTCAATGTAGTGAACTCTATATACAGCGGACGATGATGTCCGTGTAGTGAACATTTTATACAGCGCACGATGATGTCAGTGAAAGACAAAATATTTTTTTTCTTCGTAATAACTCTCATTCGATGCTGCTCCAATCTTAAGGTACCGGGCGAAACATGATGTCAGTGTAGCGAAATCTATAAACAGCGGACGATGATGCTAGTGTATCGAACTTTATATACAGCTGAGTGCGATATCAATGAAGTGAACTCTATATACAGCGGACGATGATATCAGTGTAGCGAACTCTATGTACAGAGGACGATGATGTCAACGTAGTGTACTCTATATACAGCTGACTGAGATGCTGCGCAGTGAACTCTATATACAGCCCATTATGATGTCAGTGTGTGGTGAACTCTACATATAGCGGACGATTATGTCAGCGTAGCGAACTACATAGACGGCTGACTGAGATGTCAATATAGGGATCTCTATATACTGCGCACGATGATGTCGGCGTAGCGAACTTCATATAACAGCTGACTGAGATGTCAATGTAGTGAACTCTATATACAGCGCACGATGATGTCAGTGTAGCGAAACTGTATGTACAGCGGACGATGATGTCAACGTAGTGTACTCTGTATACAGCTGATTGAGATGCTGCGTAGTGAAACTATATATACAGCGCATTATGATGTCAGTGTGGTGAACTCTACATATAGCTGACGATGATTTCAGTAAAGCGAACTCCATATACAACTGACTGAAATGTCATTGTAGTGAACTCTATATACAGCGGACGATGATGTCAGATTAGCGAACTTCATATACAGCTGACTGAGATGTCAGTATATTGATCTCTATATACAGGGGACGATGATGTAAATGTATTGAACTCTAAATACAGCGCACGATGATGTCAATGTAGTGAACTTCATATACGGCTGACTGAGATGTCAGTATAGTGATCTCTATATACAGGGGACGATGATGTAAATGTATTGAACTCTAAATACAGCGCACGATGATGTCAGTGTGTAGCGAACTCTATATACAGCTGAATAGCATGTCAGGCAAAAGTAGTTTTTGCATAGACGACTATATTGTCAGTGTAGCGAAATCTACATACAACTGACTATGATATCTGCGTAGCGCGGGTTTACCTAGTGGACTATGATGGCAGTGTACCTGATTCTTCATACAGCAGACTTTTATGTCTGTGTTGAGCAGTCTTTACACATATGATTATGATGTCTGGGTAGCGCACTCTATATACTGCAAACGATGATGTCAGTGTAGCGAACTCTAAATACAGCTGACTGAGATGTCAATGTAGTGAAATCAATATACTGCGGACGATGACGTCAGATTAGCGAACTCTCTATACAGCTGACTGAGATGTCAATGTAAACTCTATATACAGCGGACGATGATGTCCGTGTAGTGAACATTTTATACAGTGCACGGTGATGTCAGTGTAGCGAACTCTATATACAACTGACTGAGATGTCAATGAAGTGAACTCTATATACAGCGGAGATGATGATGATGTCAGTGTAGTGAACTCTATATACAGCGCACGATGATGTCAACGTAGTGAACTCTAGATACAGCGCACGATGATGTCGGCGTAGCGAACTTCATATACGGCTGACTGAGATGTCAATATAGTGATCTCTATATACAGGGGACGATGATGTCGGCGTAGCTAACTTCATATACAGCTGACTGAGATGTCAATGTAGCGAATTCTATATTCAGCGGAAAATGATGTCAGTGTAGCGAAATCTATAAACAGCGGACGATGATTCTAGTGTATCGAACTTTATATACAGCTGACTGAGATGTCAATGAAGTGAACTCTATATACAGCGGACGATGATATCAGTGTAGCGAACTCTATGTACAGCGGACGATGATTTCAACGTAGTGAAATCTATATACAGCTGACAGAGATGCTGCGCAGTGAACTCTATATACAGCGCATTATGATGTCAGTGTGGTGAACTCTACATATAGCGGACGATGATGTCAGTGTAGCGAACTCTATATACAACTGACTGAAATGTCAATGTAGTGAACTCTATATACAGCGGACGATGATGTCAGTGTAGTGAACACTATATACAACTGACTGAGATGTCAATGAAGTGAACTCTATATACAGCGGAGGATGATGTCAGTGTAGTGAACTCTATATACAGCGCACGATGATGTCAACGTAGTGAACTCTAGATACAGCGCACGATGATGTCGGCGTAGCGAACTTCATATACGGCTGACTGAGATGTCAGTATAGTGATGTCTATATATAGGGGACCATGATGTCGGCGTAGCGAACTTCATATACAGCTGACTGAAATGTCAATATAGCGAATTCTATATTCAGCGGAAGATGATGTCAGTGTAGCGAAATCTATAAACAGCAGACGATGATGCTAGTGTATCGAACTTTATATACAGCTGACTGAGATGTCAATGAAGTGAACTCTATATACAGCGGACGATGATGTCAGCGTAGCGAACTTTATATACAGCTGACTGAGATGTCAATGTAGTGAACTCTATATACAGCACACGATGATGTCAGTGTAGTGAACATTTTGTACAGCGCACGATGATGTCAGTGTAGCGAACTCTATATTCAGCGGACGATGATGTCAATGTAGTGTACTCTATATACAGCTGACTGAGATGTCTGCGTAGTGAACTCTATATACAGCACACGATGATGTCAGTGTGGTGAACTCTACATAAAGCAGACAATGATGTCAGTGTAGCGAACTATATATACAACTGACTGAAATATCAACGTAGGGTACTCTATATACTGTCGACGATGATGTCAGTGTAGGGTACTCGATCAACAGCGAACGATGATGTTAGTGTATCGAACTCGGCTGACTGAGATGTCAATATAGTATTCTCTATATACAGCGCACGATGATGTCGGCGTAGCGAACTTCATATACAGCTGACTGAGATGTCAATGTAGCGAATTCTATATTCAGCGGAAGATGATGTCAGTGTAGTGTAGTGAACATTATAAAAAGTGCACGATGATGTCAGTGTAGCGAACTCTATGTACAGCGGACGATGATGTCAACGTAGTGTACTCTAAATACAGCTGACTGAGATGCTGCGTAGTGAACTCTATATACAGCGCATTATGATGTCAGTGTGGTGAACTCAACATATAGCGGACGATGATGTCATTGTAGCGAACTCTATATACGACTGACTAAAATGTCAATGTAGTGAACTCTATATACAGCGGACGATGATGTCCGTGTAGTGAACATTTTATACAGCGCACGATGATGTCAGTGAAAGACAAAAAATATTATTTTTCTTCGTAATGAACTCTCATTCGATGCTGCTCCAATCTTAGGTACCGGGCGAAACATGATGTCAGTGTAGCGAAATCTATAAACAGCGGACGATGATGCTAGTGTATCGAACTTTATATACAGCTGAGTGCGATATCAATGAAGTGAACTCTATATACAGCGGACGATGATATCAGTGTAGCGAACTCTATGTACAGAGGACGATGATGTCAACGTAGTGTACTCTATATACAGCTGACTGAGATGCTGCGCAGTGAACTCTATATACAGCCCATTATGATGTCAGTGTGGTGAACTCTACATATAGCGGACGATTATGTCAGCGTAGCGAACTACATAGACGGCTGACTGAGATGTCAATATAGGGATCTCTATATACTGCGCACGATGATGTCGGCGTAGCGAACTTCTATATACAGCTGACTGAGATGTCAATGTAGTGAACTCTATATACAGCGCACGATGATGTCAGTGTAGCGAAACTCTGTATGTACAGCGGACGATGATGTCAACGTAGTGTACTCTGTATACAGCTGATTGAGATGCTGCGTAGTGAACTATATATACAGCGCATTATGATGTCAGTGTGGTGAACTCTACATATAGCTGACGATGATTTCAGTAAAGCGAACTCCATATACAACTGACTGAAATGTCATTGTAGTGAACTCTATATATATACAGCGGACGATGATGTCGTCAGATTAGCGAACTTCATACAGCTGACTGAGATGTCAGTGTATTGATCTCTATATACAGGGGACGATGATGATGTAAATGTATTGAACTCTAAATACAGCGCACGATGATGTCAATGTAGTGAACTTCATATACGGCTGACTGAGATGTCAGTGTAGTGATCTCTATATACAGGGGACGATGATGTAAATGTATTGAACTCTATATACAGCGCACGATGATGTCAGTGTAGCGAACTCTATATACAGCGGACGATGATGTCAATGTAGTGAACTCTATATACAGCTGACTGATGATGTCTGTGTAGTGAACTCTATATACAGCTGACGATGATGTCAGTGTTGTAGTGAACTCTACATACAGCGGACGATGATGTCAGTGTAGCGAACTCTTATATACAGCTGACTGATGATGTCAGTGTAGGTTGAACTCTATATACAGCGGACGATGATGTCAGTGTAGGGAACTCTATCAACAGCGCACGATGATGTCAGTGTATCGAACTCTATATACAGCTGACTGAGATGTATGTCAGTAGTGAACTCTATATACAGCGCACGATGATGTCAGTGTAGCGAACTCTATATACACTGACTACAGCTGACTGAGATGTCAATGTAGTGAAACTCTATATATACAGCGGACGATGATGTCAGTGTAGTAGTGAACTCTATATACAGCTGACGATGATGTCAGTGTAGCGAACTCTATACAGCGGACGATGATGTCAACGTAGTGAACTCTATATACAGCTGACTGAGATGTCAGTGTAGTGAACTCTATATACAGCGGACGATGATGATGTCAGTAGTGAACTCAGTGTAGCGAACTCTATATACAGCGGACGATGATGTCAGTGTAGCGAACTCTATATATACAGCTGACTGAGATGTCAATGTAGTGAACTCTATATACAGCGGACGATGATGTCAGTGTAGTGAACTTTATATACAGCGCACGATGATGTCAGTGTAGCGAACTTCTATATACTGACAGCTGACTGAGATGATTCGATGTAGCGAACAATCTTATATACAGCGCGACGACGATGATGTCAGTGTAGCGAACTCTATATACAGCGGACGATGATGTCAGTGTATCGAACTTTATATACAGCTGACGATGATGTCAATGTAGTGTAGTGAACTCTATATACAGCGGACGATGATGTCAGTGTAGCGAACTCTATATACAGCGGACGATGATGTCAACGTAGTGAACTCTATATACAGCTGACTGATGATGTCTGTGTAGTGAACTCTATATACAGCGCACGATGATGTCAGTGTAGTGAACTCTATATACAGCGACGATGATGTCAGTGTAGCGAACTCTATATACAGCTGACTGATGATGTCAGTATGTAGTGAACTCTATATACAGCGGACGATGATGTCAGTGTAGCGAACTCTATATACAGCTGACGATGATGTCAATGTAGTGAACTCTATATACAGCGGACGATGATGTCAGTGTAGCGAACTCTATATACAGCGGACGATGATGTCAGTGTAGTGTACTCTCTATATACAGCTGACTGAGATGTCTGTGTAGTGAACTCTATATACAGCGACTGATGATGATGTCAGTGTAGTGAACTCTATATACAGCTGACGATGATGTCAGTGTAGCGAACTCTATATACAACTGACTGATGATGTCAATGTAGTGAACTCTATATACAGCGGACGATGATGTCAGTAGTGTAGCGAACTCTATATACAGCTGACGATGATGTCAGTGTAGTGAACTCTATATACAGCGGACGATGATGTCAGCGTAGTAGCGAACTCTATATACAGCGGACGATGATGATGTCAGTGTAGTGAAAGTCTAACTCTATGATACAGCGGATATACGATGATGAATGTCAGTGTAGCGAACTCTATATACAGCGGACGATGATGATCATGTCAGTGTAGTGACTCTCTATATACAGCTGACGATGATGTCAATGTAGCGAACTCTATATACAGCGGACTGACGATGATGTCAGTGTAGCGAAATCTCTATATACAGCGGACGATGATGTCAGTGTAGCGAACTCTATATATGATGTCAGTGTTATGATGTCAATGTAGTGTAGTGAACTCTATATACAGCGCACGATGATGTCAGTGTAGCGAACTCTATATACAGCGGACTGATGATGATGTCAGTGTAGCGAACTCTATATACAGCTGACTGAGACGATCATGTTGTAGTGAACTCTATATACAGCGGACGATGATGTCAGTGTAGTGAACTCTATATACAGCGGACGATGATGTCAGTGTAGCGAACTCTATATACAACTGACTGAGATGTCAATGTAGTGAACTCTATATACAGCGACGACGATGATGTCAGTGTAGCGAACTCTATATACAGCTGACTGATGATGTCAATGTAGTGAACTCTATATACAGCGGACGATGATGTCAGCGTAGCGAACTCTTATATACAGCTGCACTGATGATGTCAGTGTAGCGAACTCTATATAGCGGACGATGATGTCAGTGTAGCGAACTCTATATACAGCTGACTGAGATGTCAATGTAGTGAACTCTATATACAGCGGACGATGATGTCAGTGTAGCGAACTCTATATACAGCGGACGATGATGTCAACGTAGTGAACTCTATATACAGCTGACTGAGATGTCTGCGTAGTGAACTCTATATACAGCGCATTATGATGTCAGTGTAGTGAACTCTACATACAGCGGACGATGATGTCAGTGTAGCGAACTCTATATACAGCTGACTGATGATGTCAATGTAGTGACTCTCTATATACAGCGGACGATGATGTCAGTGTAGCGTAGTGAACTCTATATACAGCTGACGATGATGTCAATGTAGCGAACTCTATATACAGCTGACGATGATGTCAGTGTAGCGAACTCTATATACAGCGGACGATGATGTCAACGTAGTGAACTCTATATACAGCTGACGATGATGTCAGTGTAGCGAACTTCTCTATAGCTGACAGATGATGATGATGTAGTGAATCTGAATCTATATAGCTGACGATGATGTCAGTGTAGCGAACTCTATATACAGCTGACGATGATGTCAGTGTAGTGAACTCTATATACAGCGGACGATGATGTCAGTGTAGCGAACTCTATATACAGCTGACTGATGATGTCAATGTAGTGACTCTCTATATACAGTGACGATGATGTCAGTGTAGCGAACTCTATATACAGCGGACGATGATGTCAGTGTAGCGAACTCTATATACAGCTGACTGAGATGTCAGTGTAGTGAACTCTATATACAGCGACGATGATGTCAGTAGTGTAGTGAACTCTATATACAGCACGACGATGATGTCAGTGTAGCGAACTCTATATACAGCTGACTGAGATGTCAGTGTAGTGAACTCTATATATACAGCGGACGATGATGTCAGTGTAGCGAACTCTATATACAGCGGACTGATGATGTCAGTGTAGCGAACTCTATATACACAGCTGACTGATGATGTCTGTGTAGCGAAATCTATATACAGCGCACGATGATGTCAGTGTAGCGAACTCTATATACAGCTGACGATGATGTCAATGTAGTGAACTCTATATACAGCGGACGATGATGTCAGTGTAGTGAACTCTATATACAGCGGACGATGATGTGAAACTATATACTCGGATATAACTGACGATGATGTCAGATGTAGCGCGTAACGAACTCTATATACAGCTGACTGAGATGTCAGTGTAGTGAAACTCTATATACAGCGGACGATGATGTCAGTAGCGAACTTCATATACAGCTGACTGAGATGTCAATGTAGCGAACTCTATATACAGCTGACTGATGATGTCAGTGTGTAGCGAAATATATAAAGTGTAGCGGACGATGATGTCAGTGTAGCGAACTCTATATACAGCTGACTGATGATGTCAATGTAGTGAACTCTATATACAGCGGACGATGATGTCAGTGTAGCGAACTCTATATACAGCGGACGATGATGATGTCAACGTAGTGAAACTCTATATACAGCTGACTGAGATGTCTGCGTAGTGAACTCTATATACAGCGCATTATGATGTCAGTGTGGTGAACTCTACATATAGCGGACGATGATGTCAGTGTAGCGAACTCTATATACAACTGACTGAAATGTCAATGTAGTGAACTCTATATACAGCGGACGATGATGTCAGTGTAGTGAACTATATATACAGCTGACTGAGATGTCAATGAAGTGAACTCTATATACAGCGGAGGATGATGTCAGTGTAGTGAACTCTATATACAGCGCACGATGATGTCAACGTAGTGAACTCTAGATACAGCGCACGATGATGTCGGCGTAGCGAACTTCATATACGGCTGACTGAGATGTCAGTATAGTGATCTCTATATACAGGGGACGATGATGTCGGCGTAGCGAACTTCATATACAGCTGACTGAGATGTCAATGTAGCGAATTCTATATTCAGCGGAAAATGATGTCAGTGTAGCGAAATCTATAAACAGCGGACGATGATGCTAGTGTATCGAACTTTATATACAGCTGACTGAGATGTCAATGAAGTGAACTCTATATACAGCGGACGATGATGTCAGCGTAGCGAACTCTATATACAGCTGACTGAGATGTCAATGTAGTGAACTCTATATACAGCACACGATGATGTCAGTGTAGTGAACATTTTGTACAGCGCACGATGATGTCAGTGTAGCGAACTCTATATTCAGCGGACGATGATGTCAATGTAGTGTACTCTATATACAGCTGACTGAGATGTCTGCGTAGTGAACTCTATATACAGCACACGATGATGTCAGTGTAGTGTGGTGAACTCTACATAAAGCAGACGATGATGTCAGTGTAGCGAACTCTATATACAGCTGACTGAAATATCAACGTAGGGTACTCTATATACAGTCGACGATGATGTCAGTGTAGGGTACTCGATCAACAGCGAACGATGATGTTAGTGTATCGAACTCGGCTGACTGAGATGTCAATATAGTATTCTCTATATACAGCGCACGATGATGTCGGCGTAGCGAACTTCATATACAGCTGACTGAGATGTCAATGTAGCGAATTCTATATTCAGCGGAAGATGATGTCAGTGTAGTGTAGTGAACATTATAAAAAGTGCACGATGATGTCAGTGTAGCGAACTCTATGTACAGCGGACGATGATGTCAACGTAGTGTACTCTATATACAGCTGACTGAGATGCTGCGTAGTGAACTCTATATACAGCGCATTATGATGTCAGTGTGGTGAACTCAACATATAGCGGACGATGATGTCATTGTAGCGAACTCTATATACGACTGACTGAAATGTCAATGTAGTGAACTCTATATACAGCGGACGATGATGTCCGTGTAGTGAACATTTTATACAGCGCACGATGATGTCAGTGAAAGACAAAAATATTTTTTTTCTTCGTAATGAACTGTCATTCGATGCTGCTCCAATCTTAAGGTTCAGGGCGAAACATGATGTCAGTGTAGCGAAATCTATAAACAGCGGACGATGATGCTAGTGTATCGAACTTTATATACAGCTGAGTGCGATGTCAATGAAGTGAACTCTATATACAGCGGACGATGATGTCAGTGTAGCGAACTCTATGTACAGAGGACGATGATGTCAACGTAGTGTACTCTATATACAGCTGACTGAGATGCTGCGCAGTGAACTCTATATATACAGCGCATTATGATGTCAGTGTGGTGAACTCTACATATAGCGGACGATGATGTCAGCGTAGCGAACTACATACTGAAACGGCTGACTGATGATGTCAATGTAGTGAACTCTATATACGATGATGCGCACGATGATGTCAGTGTAGCGAACTCTCATATACAGCTGACTGAGATGTCAATGTAGTGAACTCTATATACAGCGCACGATGATGTCAGTGTAGCGAAACTCTATATACAGCGGACGATGATGTCAACGTAGTGAACTCTATATACAGCTGATTGAGATGCTGCGTAGTGAACTATATATACAGCGCATTATGATGTCAGTGTAGTGAACTCTACATATAGCTGACGATGATGTCAGTGTAGCGAACTCTATATACAACTGACTGAGATGTCATGTAGTGAACTCTATATACAGCGGACGATGATGTCAGTGTAGCGAACTCTATATACAGCTGACTGATGATGTCAGTGTAGTGATCTCTATATACAGGGGACGATGATGTAAATGTAGTGAACTCTATATACAGCGCACGATGATGTCAATGTAGCGAACTTCTATATACAGCTGACTGATGATGTCAACGTAGTGAACTCTATATACAGGGGACGATGATGTCAATGTAGTGAACTCTATATACAGCGCACGATGATGTCAGTGTAGCGAAACTCTATATACAGCGGACGATGATGTCAATGTAGTGAACTCTATATACAGCTGACTGAGATGTCTGCGTAGTGAACTCTATATACAGCACACGATGATGTCAGTGTAGTGAACTCTACTACATACAGCAGACGATGATGTCAGTGTAGCGAACTATATATACAGCTGACTGAAATATCAACGTAGGGTACTCTATATACAGCGACGATGATGTCAGTGTAGGGTACTCGATCAACAGCGAACGATGATGTTAGTGTATCGAACTCGGCTGACTGAGATGTCAATATAGTATCTCTCTATATACAGCGCACGATGATGTCGGCGTAGCGAACTTCATATACAGCTGACTGAGATGTCAATGTAGCGAATTCTATATTCAGCGGAAGATGAATGTCAGTGTAGTGTAGTGAACATTATAAAAAGTGCACGATGATGTCAGTGTAGCGAACTCTATGTACAGCGGACGATGATGTCAACGTAGTGTACTCTATATACAGCTGACTGAGATGCTGCGTAGTGAACTCTATATACAGCGCATTATGATGTCAGTGTGGTGAACTCAACATATAGCGGACGATGATGTCATTGTAGCGAACTCTATATACGACTGACTGAAATGTCAATGTAGTGAACTCTATATACAGCGGACGATGATGTCAGTGTAGTGAACATTTTATACAGCGCACGATGATGTCAGTGAAAGACAAAAAATATATTTTTCGACGTAATAACTCTCATTCGATGCTGCTCCAATCTTATACAGCGGACGATGATGTCAGTGTAGCGAACTCTATAAACAGCGGACGATGATGTCTAGTGTATCGAACTTTATATACAGCTGACTGCGATGTCAATGTAGTGAACTCTATATACAGCGGACGATGATATCAGTGTAGCGAACTCTATGTACAGAGGACGATGATGTCAACGTCGTGTACTCTATATACAGCTGACTGAGATGCTGCGCAGTGAACTCTATATACAGCGCATTATGATGTCAGTGTGTGGTGAACTCTACATATAGCGGACGATGATGTCAGCGTAGCGAACTCTATATACAGCTGACTGAGATGTCAATGTAGGATCTCTATATACAGCGCACGATGATGTCAGTCGCGTAGCGAACTTCATATACAGCTGACTGAGATGTCAATGTAGTGAACTCTATATACAGCGCACGATGATGTCAGTGTAGCGAAACTCTATGTACAGCGGACGATGATGTCAACGTAGTGTACTCTATATACAGCTGATTGAGATGCTGCGTAGTGAACTATATATACAGCGCACTGATGATGTCAGTGTGGTGAACTCTACATATAGCTGACGATGATGTCAGTAAAGCGAACTCCATATACAACTGACTGAAATGTCATTGTAGTGAACTCTATATACATACAGCGGACGATGATGTCAGTGTAGCGAACTTCATATACAGCTGACTGAGATGATGTCAGTATATTGATCTCTATATACAGGGGACGACGATGATGTCAATGTAGTGAACTCTAAATACAGCGCACGATGATGTCAATGTAGTGAACTTCATATACAGCTGACTGAGATGTCAGTGTAGTGATCTCTATATACAGCGGGACGATGATGTCAATGTATTGAACTCTATATACAGCGCACGATGATGTCAGTGTAGCGAACTCTATATACAGCTGACTGAGATGTCATGCAAAAGTACTTTTTGCATAGACGCGGACGATATGTGTCAGTGTAGCGAAATCTACATACAACTGACGATGATGATGTCTGCGTAGCAGCGGTTTACCTAGTGGACTATGATGGCAGTGTACCTGAATTCTTCATACAGCAGACTTTATGTCTGTGTAGAGAAGTCTATTTACACGGATGATTATGATGTGGGTAGCGAACTCTATATACTGCAAACGATGATGTCAGTGTAGCGAACTCTATATACAGCTGACTGAGATGTCAATGTAGTGAAATCTATATACAGCGGACGATGATGTCAGTGTAGCGAACTCTATATACAGCTGACTGAGATGTCAATGTAGTAAACTCTATATACAGCGGACGATGATGTCAGTGTAGTGAACTTTTATACAGTGCACGATGATGTCAGTGTAGCGAACTCTATATACAACTGACTGACTGAGATGTCAATGAAGTGAACTCTATATACAGCGGAGGATGATGTCAGTGTAGTGAACTCTATATACAGCGCACGATGATGTCAACGTAGTGAACTCTAGATACAGCGCACGATGATGTCGGCGTAGCGAACTTCATATACGGCTGACTGAGATGTCAATATAGTGATCTCTATATACAGGGGACGATGATGTCGGCGTAGCGAACTTCATATACAGCTGACTGAGATGTCAATGTAGCGAATTCTATATTCAGCGGAAATGATGATGTCAGTGTAGCGAAATCTATAAACAGCGGACGATGATTCTAGTGTATCGAACTTTATATACAGCTGACTGAGATGTCAATGAAGTGAACTCTATATACAGCGGACGATGATATCAGTGTAGCGAACTCTATGTACAGCGGACGATGATTTCAACGTAGTGAACTCTCTATATACAGCTGACAGATGATGCTGCGCAGTGAACTCTATATACAGCGCATTATGATGTCAGTGTGGTGAACTCTACATATATACGATGATGTCAGTGTGTAGCGAACTCTATATACAACTGACTGAAATGTCAATGTAGTGAACTCTATATACAGCGGACGATGATGTCAGTGTAGTGAACACTATATACAACTGACTGAGATGTCAATGTAGTGAACTCTATATACAGCGGAGGATGATGTCAGTGTAGTGAACTCTATATACAGCGCACGATGATGTCAGTGTAGTGAACTCTAGATACAGCGCACGATGATGTCAGCGTAGCGAACTTCATATACGGCTGACTGAGATGTCAGTATAGTGATGATCTATATATATAGGGGACGATGATGTCGGCGTAGCGAACTTCATATACAGCTGACTGAAATGTCAATATAGCGAATTCTATATTCAGCGGAAATGATGTCAGTGTAGCGAAATCTATAAACAGCAGACGATGATGCTAGTGTATCGAACTTTATATACAGCTGACTGAGATGTCAATGAAGTGAACTCTATATACAGCGGACGATGATGTCAGCGTAGCGAACTCTATATACAGCTGACTGAGATGTCAATGTAGTGAACTCTATATACAGCACACGATGATGTCAGTGTAGTGAACATTTTATACAGCGCACGATGATGTCAGTGTAGCGAACTCTATATATTGAGCGGACGATGATGTCAATGTAGTGTACTCTATATACAGCTGACTGAGATGTCTGCGTAGTGAACTCTATATACAGCACACGATGATGTCAGTGTGGTGAACTCTACATAAAGCAGACAATGATGTCAGTGTAGCGAACTATATATACAACTGACTGAAATATCAACGTAGGGTACTCTATATATACTGTCGACGATGATGTCAGTGTAGGGTACTCGATCAACAGCGAACGATGATGTTAGTGTATCGAACTCGGCTGACTGAGATGTCAATATAGTATTCTCTATATACAGCGCACGATGATGTCGGCGTAGCGAACTTCATATACAGCTGACTGAGATGTCAATGTAGCGAATTCTATATTCAGCGGAAGATGATGTCAGTGTAGTGTAGTGAACATTATAAAAAGTGCACGATGATGTCAGTGTAGCGAACTCTATGTACAGCGGACGATGATGTCAACGTAGTGTACTCTATATACAGCTGACTGAGATGCTGCGTAGTGAACTCTATATACAGCGCATTATGATGTCAGTGTGGTGAACTCAACATATAGCGGACGATGATGTCATTGTAGCGAACTCTATATACGACTGACTAAAATGTCAATGTAGTGAACTCTATATACAGCGGACGATGATGTCCGTGTAGTGAACATTTTATACAGCGCACGATGATGTCAGTGAAAGACAAAAAATATTTTTTTTTCTTCGTAATAACTCTCATTCGATGCTGCTCCAATCTTAAGGTACCGGGCGAAACGATGATGTCAGTGTAGCGAAATCTATAAACAGCGGACGATGATGATGCTAGTGTATCGAACTTTATATACAGCTGAGTGCGATATCAATGAAGTGAACTCTATATACAGCGGACGATGATATCAGTGTAGCGAACTCTATGTACAGAGGACGATGATGTCAACGTAGTGTACTCTATATACAGCTGACTGAGATGCTGCGCAGTGAACTCTATATACAGCCCATTATGATGTCAGTGTGGTGAACTCTACATATAGCGGACGATGATGTCAGCGTAGCGAACTACATAGACGGCTGACTGAGATGTCAATATAGGGATCTCTATATACTGCGCACGATGATGTCGATGATGTCGTAGCGAACTTATATACAGCTGACTGAGATGTCAATGTAGTGAACTCTATATACAGCGCACGATGATGATGTCAGTGTAGCGAACTCTATATACAGCGGACGATGATGTCAACGTAGTGTACTCTGTATACAGCTGATTGAGATGTCTGCGTAGTGAACTATATATACAGCGCATTATGATGTCAGTGTGGTGAACTCTACATATAGCTGACGATGATTTCAGTGTAGCGAACTCCATATACAACTGACTGAAATGTCATTGTAGTGAACTCTATATACAGCGGACGATGATGTCAGATGTAGCGAACTTCATATACAGCTGACTGATGATGTCAGTGTATTGATCTCTATATACAGGGGACGATGATCAAATGTATTGAACTCTAAATACAGCGCACGACGATGTCAATGTAGTGAACTCTATATACGGCTGACTGAGATGTCAGTATAGTGAACTCTATATACAGGGGACGATGATGTAAATGTATTGAACTCTAAATACAGCGCACGATGATGTCAGTGTAGCGAACTCTATATTGAGTGGACGATGATGTCAATGTAGTGTACTCTATATACAGCTGACTGAGATGTCTGCGTAGTGAACTCTATATACAGCACACGATGATGTCAGTGTGGTGAACTCTACATAAAGCAGACAATGATGTCAGTGTAGCGAACTATATATACAACTGACTGAAATATCAACGTAGGGTACTCTATATACTGTCGACGATGATGTCAGTGTAGGGTACTCGATCAACAGCGAACGATGATGTTAGTGTATCGAACTCGGCTGACTGAGATGTCAATATAGTATTCTCTATATACAGCGCACGATGATGTCGGCGTAGCGAACTTCATATACACCTGACTGAGATGTCAATGTAGCGAATTCTATATTCAGCGGAAGATGATGTCAGTGTAGTGTAGTGAACATTATAAAAAGTGCACGATGATGTCAGTGTAGCGAACTCTATGTACAGCGGACGATGATGTCAACGTAGTGTACTCTATATACAGCTGACTGAGATGCTGCGTAGTGAACTCTATATACAGCGCATTATGATGTCAGTGTGGTGAACTCAACATATAGCGGACGATGATGTCATTGTAGCGAACTCTATATACGACTGACTAAAATGTCAATGTAGTGAACTCTATATACAGCGGACGATGATGTCCGTGTAGTGAACATTTTATACAGCGCACGATGATGTCAGTGTAGCGAAGACATATAAAAATATTTTTTTTCTTCGTAATAACTCTCATTCGATGCTGCTCCAATCTTAAGGTACCGGGCGAAACATGATGTCAGTGTAGCGAAATCTATAAACAGCGGACGATGATGCTAGTGTATCGAACTTTATATACAGCTGAGTGCGATATCAATGAAGTGAACTCTATATACAGCGGACGATGATATCAGTGTAGCGAACTCTATGTACAGAGGACGATGATGATGTCAACGTAGTGTACTCTATATACAGCTGACTGAGATGCTGCGCAGTGAACTCTATATACAGCCCATTATGATGTCAGTGTGGTGAACTCTACATATAGCGGACGATTATGTTCAGCGTAGCGATCTACATAGACGGCTGACTGAGATGTCAATATAGGGATCTCTATATACTGCGCACGATGATGTCGGCGTAGCGAACTTCATATACAGCTGACTGAGATGTCAATGTAGTGAACTCTATATATACAGCGCACGATGATGTCAGTGTAGCGAAAACTGTATGTACAGCGGACGATGATGTCAACGTAGTGTACTCTATATACAGCTGATTGAGATGTCTGCGTAGTGAACTCTATATACAGCGCATTATGATGTCAGTGTGGTGAACTCTACATATAGCTGACGATGATTTCAGTAAAGCGAACTCCATATACAACTGACTGAAATGTCATTGTAGTGAACTCTATATACAGCGGACGATGATGTCAGCGTAGCGAACTTCATATACAGCTGACTGATGATGTCAGTATATTGATCTCTATATACAGGGGACGATGATGATGTAAATGTATTGAACTCTAAATACAGCGCACGATGATGTCAATGTAGTGAACTTCATATACGGCTGACTGAGATGTCAGTATAGTGATCTCTATATACAGGGGACGATGATGTAAATGTATTGAACTCTAAATACAGCGCACGATGATGTCAGTGTAGCGAACTCTATATACAGCTGAATAGCATGTCAGGCAAAAGTAGTTTTTGCATAGACGACTATGATTGTCAGTGTAGCGAAATCTACATACAACTGACTATGATATCTGCGTAGCGCGGGTTTACCTAGTGGACTATGATGGCAGTGTACCTGATTCTATATACAGCAGACTTTTATGTCTGTGTTGAGCAGTCTTTACACATATGATTATGATGTCTGGGTAGCGCACTCTATATACTGCAAACGATGATGTCAGTGTAGCGAACTCTAAATACAGCTGACTGAGATGTCAATGTAGTGAAATCAATATACTGCGGACGATGACGTCAGATTAGCGAACTCTCTATACAGCTGACTGAGATGTCAATGTAAACTCTATATACAGCGGACGATGATGTCCGTGTAGTGAACATTTTATACAGTGCACGGTGATGTCAGTGTAGCGAACTCTATATACAACTGACTGAGATGTCAATGAAGTGAACTCTATATACAGCGGAGGATGATGTCAGTGTAGTGAACTCTATATACAGCGCACGATGATGTCAACGTAGTGAACTCTAGATACAGCGCACGATGATGTCGGCGTAGCGAACTTCATATACGGCTGACTGAGATGTCAATATAGTGATCTCTATATACAGGGGACGATGATGTCGGCGTAGCTAACTTCATATACAGCTGACTGAGATGTCAATGTAGCGAATTCTATATTCAGCGGAAAATGATGTCAGTGTAGCGAAATCTATAAACAGCGGACGATGATTCTAGTGTATCGAACTTTATATACAGCTGACTGAGATGTCAATGAAGTGAACTCTATATACAGCGGACGATGATATCAGTGTAGCGAACTCTATGTACAGCGGACGATGATTTCAACGTAGTGAAATCTATATACAGCTGACTGAGAGATGCTGCGCAGTGAACTCTATATACAGCGCATTATGATGTCAGTGTGGTGAACTCTACATATAGCGGACGATGATGTCAGTGTAGCGAACTCTATATACAACTGACTGAAATGTCAATGTAGTGAACTCTATATACAGCGGACGATGATGTGTCAGTGTAGTGAACACTATATACAACTGACTGAGATGTCAATGAAGTGAACTCTATATACAGCGGAGGATGATGTCAGTGTAGTGAACTCTATATACAGCGCACGATGATGTCAACGTAGTGAACTCTAGATACAGCGCACGATGATGTCGGCGTAGCGAACTTCATATACGGCTGACTGAGATGTCAGTATAGTGATGTCTATATATAGGGGACGATGATGTCGGCGTAGCGAACTTCATATACAGCTGACTGAAATGTCAATATAGCGAATTCTATATTCAGCGGAAATTGATGTCAGTGTAGCGAAATCTATAAACAGCAGACGATGATGCTAGTGTATCGAACTTTATATACAGCTGACTGAGATGTCAATGAAGTGAACTCTATATATACAGCGGACGATGATGTCAGCGTAGCGAACTTTATATACAGCTGACTGAGATGTCAATGTAGTGAACTCTATATACAGCACACGATGATGTCAGTGTAGTGAACATTTTGTACAGCGCACGATGATGTCAGTGTAGCGAACTCTATATACAGCGGACGATGATGTCAATGTAGTGTACTCTATATACAGCTGATTGAGATGTCTGCGTAGTTAACTCTATATACAGCACACGATGATGTCAGTGTGGTGAACTCTATATAAAGCAGATGATGATGTCAGTGTAGCGAACTATATATACAACTGACTGAAATATCAACGTAGGGTACTCTATATACTGTCGACGATGATGTCAGTGTAGGGTACTCGATCAAACAGCGAACGATGATGTTAGTGTATCGAACTCGGCTGACTGAGATGTCAATATAGTATTCTCTATATACAGCGCACGATGATGTCGTCGCGTAGCGAACTTCATATACAGCTGACTGAGATGTCAATGTAGCGAATTCTATATTCAGCGGAAGATGATGTCAGTGTAGTGTAGTGAACATTATAAAAAGTGCACGATGATGTCAGTGTAGCGAACTCTATGTACAGCGGACGATGATGTCAACGTAGTGTACTCTAAATACAGCTGACTGAGATGCTGCGTAGTGAACTCTATATACAGCGCATTATGATGTCAGTGTGGTGAACTCAACATATAGCGGACGATGATGTCATTGTAGCGAACTCTATATACGACTGACTAAAATGTCAATGTAGTGAACTCTATATACAGCGGACGATGATGTCCGTGTAGTGAACATTTTATACAGCGCACGATGATGTCAGTGAAAGACAAAAAATATTTTTTTTCTTCGTAATAACTCTCATTCGATGCTGCTCCAATCTTAAGGTACCGGGCGAAACATGATGTCAGTGTAGCGAAATCTATAAACAGCGGACGATGATGCTAGTGTATCGAACTTTATATATACAGCTGAGTGCGATATCAATGAAGTGAACTCTATATACAGCGGACGATGATATCAGTGTAGCGAACTCTATGTACAGAGGACGATGATGTCAACGTAGTGTACTCTATATACAGCTGACTGAGATGCTGCGCAGTGAACTCTATATACAGCCCATTATGATGTCAGTGTGGTGAACTCTACATATAGCGGACGATTATGTCAGCGTAGCGAACTACATAGACGGCTGACTGAGATGTCAATATAGGGATCTCTATATACAGCGCACGATGATGTCGGCGTAGCGAACTTCATATACAGCTGACTGAGATGTCAATGTAGTGAACTCTATATACAGCGCACGATGATGTCAGTGTAGCGAAACTGTATGTACAGCGGACGATGATGTCAACGTAGTGTACTCTGTATACAGCTGATTGAGATGCTGCGTAGTGAACTCTATATATACAGCGCATTATGATGTCAGTGTGGTGAACTCTACATATAGCTGACGATGATTTCAGTAAAGCGAACTCCATATACAACTGACTGAAATGTCATTGTAGTGAACTCTATATACAGCGGACGATGATGTCAGATTAGCGAACTTCATATACAGCTGACTGAGATGTCAGTATATTGAACTCTATATACAGGGGACGATGATGATGTAAGTGTATTGAACTCTAAATACAGCGCACGATGATGTCAATGTAGTGAACTTCATATACGGCTGACTGAGATGTCAGTATAGTGATCTCTATATACAGGGGACGATGATGTCAATGTATTGAACTCTAAATACAGCGCACGATGATGTCAGTGTAGCGAACTCTATATACAGCTGAATAGCATGTCAGGCAAAAGTAGTTTTTGCATAGACGACTATATTGTCAGTGTAGCGAAATCTACATACAACTGACTATGATATCTGCGTAGCGCGGGTTTACCTAGTGGACTATGATGGCAGTGTACCTGATTCTTCATACAGCAGACTTTTATGTCTGTGTTGAGCAGTCTTTACACATATGATTATGATGTCTGGGTAGCGCACTCTATATACTGCGAACGATGATGTCAGTGTAGCGAACTCTAAATACAGCTGACTGAGATGTCAATGTAGTGAAATCTATATACTGCGGACGATGAT
Source organism: Urechis unicinctus (assembly GCA_034190875.2). Lineage (NCBI taxonomy): Eukaryota > Metazoa > Annelida > Polychaeta > Xenopneusta > Urechidae > Urechis > Urechis unicinctus. The sequence goes on from JAXDRA010000625.1 coordinate 72,283, forward strand.
GTCAGATTAGCGAACTCTCTATACAGCTGACTGAGATGTCAATGTAAACTCTATATACAGCAGCGGACGATTATGTCAGCGTAGCGAACTACATATACGGCTGACTGAGATGTCATTATAGTGATCTCTATATACAGCGCACGATGATGTCAGTGTAGTGAACATTTTATACAGCGCACGATGATGTCAGTGTAGCGAACTCTCTATACAGCTGACTGAGATGTCAATGTAAACTCTATATACAGCGGACGATGATGTCAGCGTAGCGAACTTTATATACAGCTGACTGAGATGTCAATGTAGTGAACTCTATATACAGCACACGATGATGTCAGTGTAGTGAACATTTTGTACAGCGCACTATGATGTCAGTGTAGCGAACTCTATATTCAGCGGACGATGATGTCAATGTAGTGTACTCTATATACAGCTGACTGAGATGTCTGCGTAGTGAACTCTATATACAGCACACGATGATGTCAGTGTGGTGAACTCTACATACAGAACTCGATGATGTCAATGTAGTGAACTCTAAATACAGCGACGATGATGTCAGTGTAGCGAACTCTACATACAGCTGAATAGCATGTCAGTGAAAAGTAGTTTTTGCATAGACGACTATAATGTCAGTGTAGCGAAATCTACATGCAACTGACTATGATATCTGCGTAGCGCGGGTTTATCTAGTTGACTAAGAAGGCATTGTACCTAATTCTTCATACAGCAGACTTGATGTTAGTGTTGAGCCGTCTTTACACATATGACGATGATGTCTGGGTAGCGCACTCTATATACTGCTAACGATGATGTCAGTTTAGCGAACTCTAAATACAGCTGACTGAGATGTCAATGTAGTGAACTCTATATATACTGCGGACGATGATGTCAGATTAGCGAACGCTATATACAGCTGACTCAGATGTCAATGCAAACTCTATATAAGGCGGACGATGATGTCAGCGTAGCGAAATCTATAAACAGCGGACCATGATGCTAGTGTATAGAACTTTATATACAGCTGACTGAGATGTCAATGAAGTGAACTCTATATACAGCGGACGATGATATCAGTGTAGCGAACTCTATGTACAGAGGACGATGATGTCAACGTAGTGTACTCTATATACAGCTGACTGAGATGCTGCGCAGTGAACTCTATATACAGCCCATTATGATGTCAGTGTGGTGAACTCTACATATAGCGGACGATTATGTCAGCGTAGCGAACTACATAGACGGCTGACTGAGATGTCAATATAGGGATCTCTATATACTGCGCACGATGATGTCGGCGTAGCGAACTTCATATACAGCTGACTGAGATGTCAATGTAGTGAACTCTATATACAGCGCACGATGATGTCAGTGTAGCGAAACTGTATGTACAGCGGACGATGATGTCAACGTAGTGTACTCTGTATACAGCTGATTGAGATGCTGCGTAGTGAACTATATATACAGCGCATTATGATGTCAGTGTGGTGAACTCTACATATAGCTGACGATGATTTCAGTAAAGCGAACTCCATATACAACTGACTGAAATGTCATTGTAGTGAACTCTATATACACAGCGGACGATGATGTCAGATTAGCGAACTTCATATACAGCTGACTGAGATGTCAGTATATTGATCTCTATATACAGGGGACGATGATGTCAATGTATTGAACTCTAAATACAGCACGACGATGATGTCAATGTAGTGAACTTCATATACGGCTGACTGATGATGTCAGTGTAGTGATCTCTATATACAGGGGACGATGATGTAAATGTATTGAACTCTAAATACAGCGCACGATGATGTCAGTGTAGCGAACTCTATATACAGCTGAATAGCATGTCAGTGCAAAAGTAGTTTTTGCAAGACGACTATATTGTCAGTGTAGCGAAATCTACATATACAACTGACTATGATATCTGCGTAGCGCAGTTTTTACCTAGTGGACTATGATGGCAGTGTACCTGATTCTTCATACAGCAGACTTTTATGTCTGTGTTGAGCAGTCTTTACACATATGATTATGATGTCTGGGTAGCGCACTCTATATACTGCAAACGATGATGTCAGTGTAGCGAACTCTAAATACAGCTGACTGAGATGTCAATGTAGTGAAATCAATATACTGCGGACGATGACGTCAGATTAGCGAACTCTCTATACAGCTGACTGAGATGTCAATGTAAACTCTATATAAGGCGGACGATTATGTCAGCGTAGCGAACTACATATACGGCTGACTGAGATGTCAATATAGTGATCTCTATATACAGCGGACGATGATGTCAGTGTAGTGAACATTTTATACAGCGCACGATGTTGTCAGTGTAGCGAACTCTCTATACAGCGGACTGAGATGTCAATGTAAACTCTATATACAGCGGACGATGATGTCAGAACGTAGCGAACTCAATTATATACAGCTGACTGAGATGTCAATGTAGTGAAACTCTATATACAGCGGACGATGATGTCAGTGTAGTGAACTTTTGTACAGCGCACTATGATGTCAGTGTAGCGAACTCTATATACAGCGGACGATGATGTCAATGTAGTGAACTCTATATACAGCTGACTGAGATGTCTGTGTAGTGAACTCTATATACAGCGACACGATGATGTCAGTGTGGTGAACTCTATATACAGCGACTCGATGATGTCAATGTAGTGAACTCTAAATACAGCGACGATGATGTCAGTGTAGCGAACTCTACATACAGCTGAATGAGATGTCAGTGTAGTAGTTTTTGCATAGACGACTATAATGTCAGTGTAGCGAAATCTACATGCAACTGACTATGATATCTGCGTAGCGCGGGTTTATCTAGTTGACTAAGAAGGCATTGTACCTAATTCTTATATACAGCAGACTTTAGTGTTGAGCCGTCTTTACACATATGATTTTGATGTCTGGGTAGCGAACTCTATATACTGCTAACGATGATGTCAGTTTAGCGAACTCTAAATACAGCTGACTGAGATGTCAATGTAGTGAACTCTATATACAGCGGACGATGATGTCAGATTAGCGAACTCTATATACAGCTGACTCAGATGTCAATGCAAACTCTATATAAGGCGGACGATGATGTCAGCGTAGCGAAATCTATAAACAGCGGACCATGATGCTAGTGTATAGAACTTTATATACAGCTGACTGAGATGTCAATGAAGTGAACTCTATATACAGCGGACGATGATATCAGTGTAGCGAACTCTATGTACAGAGGACGATGATGTCAACGTAGTGTACTCTATATACAGCTGACTGAGATGCTGCGCAGTGAACTCTATATACAGCCCATTATGATGTCAGTGTGGTGAACTCTACATATAGCGGACGATTATGTCAGCGTAGCGAACTACATAGACGGCTGACTGAGATGTCAATATAGGGATCTCTATATACTGCGCACGATGATGTCGGCGTAGCGAACTTCATATACAGCTGACTGAGATGTCAATGTAGTGAACTCTATATACAGCGCACGATGATGTCAGTGTAGCGAAACTGTATGTACAGCGGACGATGATGTCAACGTAGTGTACTCTGTATACAGCTGATTGAGATGCTGCGTAGTGAACTATATATACAGCGCATTATGATGTCAGTGTGGTGAACTCTACATATAGCTGACGATGATTTCAGTAAAGCGAACTCCATATACAACTGACTGAAATGTCATTGTAGTGAACTCTATATACAGCGGACGATGATGTCAGTGTAGCGAACTCTCTATGCAGCTGACTGAGATGTCAATGTAAACTCTATATACAGCGGACGATGATGTCAGCGAAGCGAACTTCATATACAGCTGACTGAGATGTCAATGTAGTGAACTCTATATAGAGCGGACGATGATGTCAGTGTAGCGAACTATATATACAGCTGACGATGAGTATCAACGTAGGGTACTCTATATACAGCGGACGATGATGTCAGTGTAGGGTACTCGATAAACAGCGGACGATGATGTTAGAGTAGCGAACTCTAAATACAGCGCACGATGATGTCAGTGTAGCGAACTCTATATACAGCTGAATAGCATGTCAGCGAAAAGTAGTTTTTGCATAGACGACTATAATGTCAGTGTAGCGAAATCTACATATAACAGACTATGACGTCAGCGTAGCGAAATCTACATACAACTGACTGATGATATCTGCGCGTAACGCAGTTTTTGCCTAGTTGACTATGATGGCAGTGTACCTAATTCTTTATACAGCAGACTTTTATGTCAGTGTTTGGCAGTCTTTACACATATGATTATGATGTCTGGTGTAGCGCTCTCTATATACTGCGAACGATGATGTCAGTGTAGCGTACTCTGTATACAACTGACTGAGATGTCAATGTAATGAACTCTATATATTGCGGACGATGATGTCAGATTAGCGAACTCTCTATACAGCTGACTGAGATGTCAATGTAGTGAACTATATAGGCGGACGATGATGTCAGCGTAGCGAACTTCATATACGGCTGACTGAGATGTCAATATAGTGATCTCTATATACAGGGAACGATGATGTCGGCGTAGCGAACTTCATATACAGCTCACTGGGATGTCAATGTTGCGAATTCAATATTCAGGGGAAGATGATGTCAGTGTAGCGAAATCTATAAACAGCGGTCGATGATATTAGAGTATCAAACTTTATATACAGCTGACTGAGATGTCAATGTAGTGAACTCTATATACAGCGCACGATGATGTCAATGTAGTGAACTCTAAATACAGCGCACGATGATGTCAGTGTAGTGAACTCTATATAAAGCGCACGACGATGTCAGTGTAACGAACTCTATGTACAGCGGACGATGATGTCAATGTAGTGTACTCTATATACAGCTGACTGAGATGCTGCGTAGTGAACTCTATATACAGCCCATTATGATGTCAGTGTGGTGAACTCTACATATAGCGGACGATGATTTCAGTGTAGCGAACTCTATATACAAATGACTGAAATGTCAATGTAGTGAACTCTATATACAGCGGACAATGATGTCAGATTAGCGAACTCTATATACAGCTGACTGAGATGTCAAATGTAAACTCTATATAAGGCGGACGATGATGTCAGCGTAGCGAACTTCTATATACAGCTGACTGAGATGTCAGTGTATTGACTCTCTATATACAGGGGACGATGATGTACAGCGCACGATGATGTATGTGAACTCTATAATACAGCGCACGATGATGTCAATGTAGTGAACTCTCATATACAGCTGAATGTCATGTCAGGCAAAAGTAGTTATTTGCATAGACGACTATATTGTCAGTGTAGCGAAATCTACATACAACTGACTATGATATCTGCGTAGCGCGAACTCTTTACCTAGTGGACTATGATGGCAGTGTACCTGATTCTTCATACAGCAGACTTTTATGTCTGTGTTGAGCAGTCTTTACACATATGATTATGATGTCTGGGTAGCGCACTCTATATACTGCAAACGATGATGTCAGTGTGTAGCGAACTCTAAATACAGCTGACTGAGATGTCAATGTAGTGAAATCTATATACTGCGGACGATGATGTCAGATTAGCGAACTCTCTATACAGCTGACTGAGATGTCAATGTAAACTCTATATACAGCGGACGATGATGTCAGCGTAGCGAACTTTATATACAGCTGACTGAGATGTCAATGTAGTGAACTCTATATACAGCTGACGATGATGTCAGTGTAGTGAACATTTTATACAGCGCACTATGATGTCAGTGTAGCGAACTCTATATTCAGCGGACGATGATGTCAATGTAGTGTACTCTATATACAGCTGACTGAGATGTCTGCGTAGTGAAACTCTATATACAGCACACGATGATGTCAGTGTGGTGAACTCTATATAAAGCAGACAATGATGTCAGTGTAGCGAACTATATATACAGCTGACTGAAATATCAACGTAGGGTACTCTATATACAGCGGACGATGATGTCAGTGTAGGGTACTCGATCAACAGCGAACGATGATGTTAGTGTATCGAACTCGGCTGACTGAGATTTCAATATAGTATTCTCTATATACAGCGCACGATGATGTCGGCGTAGCGAACTTCATATACAGCTGACTGAGATGTCAATGTAGCGAATTCTATATTCAGCGGAAGATGATGTCAGTGTAGTGTAGTGAACATTATAAAAAGTGCACGATGATGTCAGTGTAGCGAACTCTATGTACAGCGGACGATGATGTCAACGTAGTGTACTCTATATACAGCTGACTGAGATGCTGCGTAGTGAACTCTATATACAGCGCATTATGATGTCAGTGTGGTGAACTCAACATATAGCGGACGATGATGTCATTGTAGCGAACTCTATATACAACTGACTGAAATGTCAATGTAGTGAACTCTATATACAGCGGACGATGATGTCAGTGTAGTGAACATTTTATACAGCGCACGATGATGTCAGTGTAGCGAACTCTATATACAGCTGACTGAGATGTCAATGAAGTGAACTCTATATACAGCGGACGATGATGTCAGTGTAGTGAACTCTATATACAGCGCACGATGATGTCAACGTAGTGAACTCTAGATACAGCGCACGATGATGTCGGCGTAGCGAACTTCTATATACGGCTGACTGAGATGTCAGTATAGTGATCTCTATATACAGGGGACGATGATGTCGGCGTAGCGAACTTCATATACAGCTGACTGAGATGTCAATGTAGCGAATTCTATATTCAGCGGAAAATGATGTCAGTGTAGCGAAATCTATAAACAGCGGACGATGATGCTAGTGTATCGAACTTTATATACAGCTGACTGAGATGTCAATGAAGTGAACTCTATATACAGCGGACGATGATATCAGTGTAGCGAACTCTATGTACAGCGGACGATGATTTCAACGTAGTGTACTCTATATACAGCTGACAGAGATGCTGCGCAGTGAACTCTATATACAGCGCATTATGATGTCAGTGTGGTGAACTCTACATATAGCGGACGATGATGTCAGTGTAGCGAACTCTATATACAACTGACTGAAATGTCAATGTAGTGAACTCTATATACAGCGGACGATGATGTCAGTGTAGCGAACTCTAAATACAGCTGACTGAGATGTCAATGTAGTGAACTCTATATACACTGCGGAGGATGATGTCAGTGTAGTGAACTCTATATACAGCGCACGATGATGTCAGTGTAGTGAACTCTATATACAGCGCACGATGATGTCGGCGTAGCGAACTTCATATACGGCTGACTGAGATGTCAGTATAGTGATCTCTATATACAGGGGACGATGATGTCGGCGTAGCGAACTTCATATACAGCTGACTGAAATGTCAATGTAGCGCGAATCTATACACAGATGAAATGATGTCAGTGTAGCGAAATCTATAAACAGCAGACGATGATGCTAGTGTATCGAACTTTATATACAGCTGACTGAGATGTCAATGAAGTGAACTCTATATACAGCGGACGATGATGTCAGCGTAGCGAACTCTATATACAGCTGACTGAGATGTCAATGTAGTGAACTCTATATACAGCACACGATGATGTCAGTGTAGTGAACATTTTATACAGCGCACGATGATGTCAGTGTAGCGAACTCTATATTCAGCGGACGATGATGTCAATGTAGTGTACTCTATATACAGCTGACTGAGATGTCTGCGTAGTGAACTCTATATACAGCGGACGATGATGTCAGTGTAGTGAACTCTACATACAGATGATGACGATGATGTCAGTGTAGCGAACTCTATATACAGCTGACTGAAATATCAACGTAGGGTACTCTATATACAGACGACGATGATGTCAGTGTAGGGTACTCGATCAACAGCGAACGATGATGTTAGTGTATCGAACTCGGCTGACTGAGATGTCAATATAGTATTCTCTATATACAGCGCACGATGATGTCGGCGTAGCGAACTTCATATACAGCTGACTGAGATGTCAATGTAGCGAATTCTATATTCAGCGGAAGATGATGTCAGTGTAGTGTAGTGAACATTATAAAAAGTGCACGATGATGTCAGTGTAGCGAACTCTATGTACAGCGGACGATGATGTCAACGTAGTGTACTCTATATACAGCTGACTGAGATGCTGCGTAGTGAACTCTATATACAGCGCATTATGATGTCAGTGTGGTGAACTCAACATATAGCGGACGATGATGTCATTGTAGCGAACTCTATATACAACTGACTGAAATGTCAATGTAGTGAACTCTATATACAGCGGACGATGATGTCCGTGTAGTGAACATTTTATACAGCGCACGATGATGAGTGTGATGTCAGTGAAAGACAAAAAATATTTTACAGAACTTCGTAATAACTCGATTCGATTGAATGCTGCGAAATCTATATACAGCTGACGATGATGTCAGTGTAGCGAAACTCTATATACAGCGGACGATGATGCTAGTGTATCGAACTCTTATATACAGCTGACTGAGATGTCAATGAAGTGAACTCTATATACAGCGGACGATGATGTCAGTGTAGCGAACTCTATATACAGCGGACGATGATGTCAACGTAGTGAACTCTATATACAGCTGACTGAGATGTCTGCGTAGTGAACTCTATATACAGCGGACGATGATGTCAGTGTAGTGAACTCTATATACAGCGGACGATGATGTCAGTGTAGCGAACTCTATATACAGCTGACTGAGATGTCAATGTAGTGAACTCTATATACAGCGGACGATGATGTGATGTCAGCGAACTCGTAGCGAACTAGTATATACAGCTGACTGAGATGTCAATGTAGTGAACTCTATATACAGCGGACGATGATGTCAGTGTAGCGAAACTCTATATACAGCGGACGATGATGTCAGTGTAGTGTACTCTATATACAGCTGATTGAGATGCTGCGTAGTGAACTCTATATACAGCGACATTATGATGTCAGTGTAGTGAACTCTACATACAGCCGACGATGATGTCAGTGTAGCGAACTCTATACAGCTGACTGATGACTGTCAATGTAGTGAACTCTATATACAGTGACGACGATGATGTCAGTGTATATACTATATACAGGACGATGATGTCATGTAGCGAAACTATATACAGCTGACTGATGATGTCAGTGTAGTGACTCTCTATATACAGCGGACGATGATGTCAATGTAGTGAACTCTATATACAGCGACGATGATGTCAATGTAGTGAACTCTATATACAGCTGACTGATGATGTCAGTGTAGTGAACTCTATATACAGCGGACGATGATGTCAGTGTAGCGAACTCTATATACAGCGACGATGATGTCAGTGTAGCGAACTCTATATACAGCTGAATGAGATGTCAGTGTAGCGAACTTTATATAGACGACTATGATGTCAGTGTAGCGAAATCTACATATACAACTGATGATGATATCTGCGTAGCGCGTCTTTATATACAGCGGACGATGATGGCAGTGTAGTGAACTCTATATACAGCAGACTTTTATGTCAGTGTTGAGCAGTCTTTACACATATGACGATGATGTCTGTGTAGCGAACTCTATATACAGCAAACGATGATGTCAGTGTAGCGAACTCTAAATACAGCTGACTGAGATGTCAATGTAGTGAAACTCTATATACTGCGGACGATGATGTCAGCGTAGCGAACTCTATATACAGCTGACTGAGATGTCAATGTAAACTCTATATACAGCGGCGGACGATTATGTCAGCGTAGCGAACTACATATACGGCTGACTGAGATGTCAATATAGATGATCTCTATATACAGCGCACAGATGATGATGTCAGTGTAGTGAACTTTATATACAGCGCACGATGATGTCAGTGTAGCGAACTCTATATACAGCTGACTGAGATGTCAATGTAGTGAACTCTATATACAGCGGACGATGATGTCAGCGTAGCGAAACTTTATATACAGCTGACTGAGATGTCAATGTAGTGAACTCTATATACAGCTGACGATGATGTCAGTGTAGTGAACTCTATATACAGCGCACGATGATGTCAGTGTAGCGAACTCTATATACAGCGGACGATGATGTCAATGTAGTGTACTCTATATACAGCTGACTGAGATGTCTGCGTAGTGAACTCTATATACAGCACACGATGATGTCAGTGTAGTGAACTCTACAGCAGCAGACGATGATGTCAGTGTAGCGAACTATATATACAGCTGACTGAAATATCAACGTAGGGTACTCTATATACAGCGGACGATGATGTCAGTGTAGGGTACTCGATCAACAGCGAACGATGATGTTAGTGTATCGAACTCGGCTGACTGAGATTTCAATATAGTATTCTCTATATACAGCGCACGATGATGTCGGCGTAGCGAACTTCATATACAGCTGACTGAGATGTCAATGTAGCGAATTCTATATTCAGCGGAAGATGATGTCAGTGTAGTGTAGTGAACATTATAAAAAGTGCACGATGATGTCAGTGTAGCGAACTCTATGTACAGCGGACGATGATGTCAACGTAGTGTACTCTATATACAGCTGCTGACTGAGATGCTGCGTAGTGAACTCTATATACAGCGCATTATGATGTCAGTGTGGTGAACTCAACATATAGCGGACGATGATGTCATTGTAGCGAACTCTATATACAACTGACTGAAATGTCAATGTAGTGAACTCTATATACAGCGGACGATGATGTCAGTGTAGTGAACATTTTATACAGCGCACGATGATGTCAGTGTAGCGAACTCTATATACAGCTGACTGAGATGTCAATGAAGTGAACTCTATATACAGCGGAGGATGATGTCAGTGTAGTGAACTCTATATACAGCGCACGATGATGTCAGTGTAGTGAACTCTATATACAGCGGACGATGATGTCAGCGTAGCGAACTCTATATACAGCTGACGATGATGATGTCATATGTAGCGAACTCTATATTCAGCTGACTGAATGATGATGTAGCAGTGTATTCAGCGAAATGATGTCAGTGTAGCGAAATCTATAAACAGCGGACGATGATGTCTAGTGTATCGAACTTTATATACAGCTGACTGAGATGTCAATGTGAAGTGTGAACTCTATATACAGCGGACGATGATGTCAGTGTAGCGAACTCTATGTACAGCGGACGATGATTTCAACGTAGTGAACTCTATATACAGCTGACAGAGATGCTGCGTGTAGTGAACTCTATATACAGCGCACTTATGATGTCAGTGTAGTGAACTCTATATATAGCGGACGATGATGTCAGTGTAGCGAACTCTCTATATACAACTGACTGATGATGTCAATGTAGTGAACTCTATATACAGCGGACGATGATGTCAGTGTAGTGAACTCTATATACACTGACTGATGATGTCAGTGTAGTGAACTCTATATACAGCGGACTGATGATGTCAGTGTGTAGTGAACTCTATATACAGCGACGATGATGTCAGTGTAGTGAACTCTAGATACAGCGCACGATGATGATGCAGTGTAGCGAACTCTATATACAGCTGACTGAGATGTCAGCGTAGTGATCTCTATATACAGCGGGATGTCATGATGTCGGCGTAGCGATGACTTCACTATATACAGCTGACTGATGTCAATATAGCGAATTCTATATTCAGCGGAACGATGATGTCAGTGTAGCGAAATCTATAAACAGCAGACGATGATGCTAGTGTATCGAACTTTATATACAGCTGACTGAGATGTCAATGAAGTGAACTCTATATACAGCGGACGATGATGTCAGTGTAGCGAACTCTATATACAGCTGACTGATGATGTCAATGTAGTGAACTCTATATACAGCACACGATGATGTCAGTGTAGTGAACTCTATATACAGCGCACGATGATGTCAGTGTAGCGAACTCTATATACAGCGGACGATGATGTCAGTGTAGTGAACTCTATATACAGCTGACTGAGATGTCAATGTAGTGAACTCTATATATACAGCACACGATGATGTCAGTGTAGTGAACTCTATATACAGCGCACGATGATGTCAGTGTAGCGAACTCTATATACAGCTGACTGAAATATCAACGTAGGGTACTCTATATACAGCGGACGATGATGTCAGTGTAGGGTACTCGATCAACAGCGAACGATGATGTAGTGTGTATCGAACTCGGCTGACTGAGATGTCATATAGTATTCTCTATATACAGCGCACGATGATGTCGGCGTAGCGAACTTCATATACAGCTGACTGAGATGTCAATGTAGCGAATTCTATATTCAGCGGAAGATGATGTCAGTGTAGTGTAGTGAACATTATAAAAAGTGCACGATGATGTCAGTGTAGCGAACTCTATGTACAGCGGACGATGATGTCAACGTAGTGTACTCTATATACAGCTGACTGAGATGCTGCGTAGTGAACTCTATATACAGCGCATTATGATGTCAGTGTGGTGAACTCAACATATAGCGGACGATGATGTCATTGTAGCGAACTCTATATACAACTGACTGAAAATGTCAATGTAGTGAACTCTATATACAGCGGACGATGATGTCCGTGTGTAGTGAACATTTTATACAGCGCACGATGATGTCAGTGTAGCAAAAAATATATTTTTTCTGTAATGATGAACTCTCAGACTGACTGAGATGTTGATGCTGCTCCAATCTACTCTATACCGGGCGACGATGATGTCAGTGTAGCGAAATCTATAAACAGCGGACGATGATGCTAGTGTATCGAACTTTATATACAGCTGAGTGCGATGTCAATGAAGTGAACTCTATATACAGCGGACGATGATGTCAGTGTAGCGAACTCTATGTACAGCGGACGATGATGTCAACGTAGTGTACTCTATATACAGCTGACGAGAGATGCTGCGCAGTGAACTCTATATACAGCGCATTATGATGTCAGTGTGGTGAACTCTACATATAGCGGACGATGATGTCAGTGTAGCGAACTCTATATACAACTGACTGAAATGTCAATGTAGTGAACTATATATACAGCGGACGATGATGTCAGTGTAGTGAACTCTATATACAGCGCACGATGATGTCAGTGTAGTGAACTCTATATATACAGCGCACGATGATGTCAGTGTAGCGAACTCTATATACAGCTGAATAGCATGTCAGTGAAAAGTAGTTTTTGCATAGACGACGAAAATGTCAGTGTAGCGAAATCTACATACAACTGACTATGACGTCAGCGTAGCGAAATCTACATACAACTGCCTATGATATCTGCGTAGCGCAGTTTTTTACACAGTTGACTGTGATGGCATTGTATACAAATGATGTCATACTGTGCAGACTTTTATGTCAGTGTGATGATGTCAATGTAGCGAACTCTATATACAGATGACGATGATGTCTGTGTAGCGCACTCTACATACAGCGAACGATGATGTCAGTGTAGCGAACTCTATATATACACAGCTGACTGAGATGTCAATGAAGTGAACTCTATATACAGCGCACGATGATGTCAGCGTAGCGAACTTCATATACAGCTGACTGAGATGTCTGCGTAGTGAACTATATACAGCGACACGATGATGATGTCAGTGTAGTGAACATTATATACAGCGCACGATGATGTCAGTGTAGCGAACTCTATATACAGCGGACGATGATGTCAACGTAGTGTACTCTATATACAGCTGACTGAGATGTCTGCGTAGTGAACTCTATATACAGCGCACGATGATGTCAGTGTGGTGAACTCTACATAAAGCAGACGATGATGTCAGTGTAGCGAACTCTATATACAGCTGACTGAAATATCAACGTAGGGTACTCTATATACAGCGGACGATGATGTCAGTGTAGGGTACTCGATCAACAGCGAACGATGATGTTAGTGTATCGAACTCGGCTGACTGAGATTTCAATATAGTATTCTCTATATACAGCGCACGATGATGTCGGCGTAGCGAACTTCATATACAGCTGACTGAGATGTCAATGTAGCGAATTCTATATTCAGCGGAAGATGATGTCAGTGTAGTGTAGTGAACATTATAAAAAGTGCACGATGATGTCAGTGTAGCGAACTCTATGTACAGCGGACGATGATGTCAACGTAGTGTACTCTATATACAGCTGACTGAGATGCTGCGTAGTGAACTCTATATACAGCGCATTATGATGTCAGTGTGGTGAACTCAACATATAGCGGACGATGATGTTTGTGTAGCGAACTCTATATACAACTGACTGAAATGTCAATGTAGTGAACTCTATATACAGCGGACGATGATGTCCGTGTAGTGAACATTTTATACAGCGCACGATGATGTGATGTCAGTGTAGCAAACTCTATATACAGCTGATGAGATGAGATGTCAATGTAGTGAACTCTATATACAGCGGACGATGATGTCAGTGTAGTGAACTCTATATACAGCGCACGATGATGTCAACGTAGGGAACTCTATATACAGCGCACGATGATGTCGGCGTAGCGAACTCTCATATACGGCTGACTGAGATGTCAGTATAGTGATCTCTATATACAGGGGACGATGATGTCGGCGTAGCGAACTTTATATACAGCTGACTGAGATGTCAATGTAGCGAATTCTATATTCAGCGGAAAATGATGTCAGTGTAGCGAAATCTCTATAAACAGCGGACGATGATGCTAGTGTATCGAACTCTATATACAGCTGACTGAGATGTCAATGAAGTGAACTCTATATACAGCGGACGATGATGTCAGTGTAGCGAACTCTATATACAGCTGACTGATGATGTCAATGTAGTGAACTCTATATACAGCTGACGATGATGATGATGTCAGTGTAGTGAACTCTATATACAGCGCACGATGATGTCAGTGTAGCGAACTCTATATACAGCGGACGATGATGTCATGTAGTGAACTCTATATACAGCTGACTGAGATGTCAATGTAGTGAACTCTATATACAGCGGACGATGATGTCAGTGTAGTGAACTCTTATACAGCAGACGATGATGTCAGTGTAGCGAACTCTATATACAGCTGACTGAAATATCAACGTAGGGTACTCTATATACAGCGGACGACGATGATGTCAGTGTAGGGTACTCGATCAACAGCGAACGATGATGTTAGTGTATCGAACTCGGCTGACTGAGATGTCAATATAGTATTCTCTATATACAGCGCATGATGATGTCGGCGTAGCGAACTTCATATACAGCTGACTGAGATGTCAATGTAGCGAATTCTATATTCAGCGGACTGATGATGTCAGTGTAGTGTAGTGAACATTATAAAAAGTGCACGATGATGTCAGTGTAGCGAACTCTATGTACAGCGGATGATGATGTCAACGTAGTGTACTCTATATACAGCTGACTGATGATGCTGCGTAGTGAACTCTATACAGCGCATTATGATGTCAGTGTGGTGAACTCAACATATAGCGGACGATGATGTCATTGTAGCGAACTCTATATACAACTGACGAAAATGTCAATGTAGTGAACTCTATATACAGCGGACGATGATGTCAGTGTAGTGAACTCTTATACAGCGCACGATGATGCACGATGATGTCAGTGTAGTGAACTCTATATACAGCTGACGATGATGTCATGTAGCTGAACTCAATATATACGGGACGATGACGATGATGTCAGTGTAGCGAAGTCTATATACAGCGGACGATGATGTCAGTGTATCGAACTTTATATACAGCTGGATGATGATGTCAATGAAGTGAACTCTATATACAGCGGACGATGATATCAGTGTAGCGAACTCTATGTACAGCGGACGATGATTTCAACGTAGTGTACTCTATATACAGCTGACAGAGATGCTGCGCAGTGAACTCTATATATACAGCGCATTATGATGTCAGTGTAGTGAACTCTACATATAGCGGACGATGATGTCAGTGTAGCGAACTCTATATACAACTGACTGAAATGTCATGTAGTGAACTCTCTATATATACAGCGGACGATGATGTCAGTGTAGTGAACTCTATATACAGCGCACGATGATGTCAATGTAGTGAACTCTATATACAGCGCACGATGATGTCAGTGTAGCGAACTCTATATACAGCTGATGAGATGCATGTCAGTGAAAAGTAGTTTTTGCATGGACGATAAAATGTCAGTGTAGCGAAATCTACATACAACTGACTATGACGTCAGCGTAGCGAAATCTATATACAGCTGACTATGATATCTGCGTAGCGCAGTTTTTATACAGTTGACTATGATGGCATTGTACCAAATTCTTCATACTGCAGACTTTTATGTCAGTGTGAGCAGTCTTTACACATATGATTATGATGTCTGTGTAGGCACTCTATATATGCGAACGATGATGTCAGTGTAGCGAACTCTATATACAGCTGACTGAGATGTCAGTGTAGTGAACTCTATATACAGCGCACGATGATGTCAGTGTAGCGAACTTCATATACAGCTGACTGAGATGTCTGCGTAGTGAACTCTATACAGCTGACGATGATGTCAGTGTAGTGAACTATTATATACAGCGCACGATGATGTCAGTGTAGCGAACTCTATATACAGCGGACGATGATGTGATGTCAGTGTAGTGAACTCTATATACAGCTGACTGATGATGTCAATGTAGTGAACTCTATATACAGCACACGATGATGTCAGTGTAGTGAACATTCTATACAGCGCACGATGATGATGTCGAACTCTATATACAGCTGACGATGATGTCTCTATGTAGCTCTATACAGCGGACGATGATGTCAACGTAGTGAACTCTATATACAGCTGACTGAGATGTCTGCGTAGTGAACTCTATATACAGCACACGATGATGTCAGTGTAGTGTGAACTTTTATACAGCGCACGATGATGTCAGTGTAGCGAACTCTATATACAGCGGATGATGATGTCAACGTAGTGTACTCTATATACAGCTGACTGAGATGTCTGCGTAGTGAACTCTATATACAGCACATGATGATGTCAGTGTGGTGAACTCTACATACAGCGACGATGATGTCAGTGTAGCGAACTATATATACAACTGACTGAAATGTCAGTGTAGTGAACTCTATATACAGCGGACGATGATGTCAGTGTAGGGTACTCGATCAACAGCGAACGATGATGTTAGTGTATCGAACTCGGCTGACTGAGATTTCAATATAGTATTCTCTATATACAGCGCACGATGATGTCGGCGTAGCGAACTTCATATACAGCTGACTGAGATGTCAATGTAGCGAATTCTATATTCAGCGGAACTGATGATGTCAGTGTAGTGTAGTGTGAACATTATAAAAAGTGCACGATGATGTCAGTGTAGCGAACTCTATGTACAGCGGACGATGATGTCAACGTAGTGTACTCTATATACAGCTGACTGAGATGCTGCGTAGTGAACTCTATATACAGCGCATGATGATGTCAGTGTAGGTGAACTCAACATATAGCGCGGACGATGATGTCATTGTAGCGAACTCTATATATAACTGACTGAAATGTCAATGTAGTGAACTCTATATACAGCGGACGATGATGTCAGTGTAGTGAACATTTTATACAGCGCACGATGATGTCAGTGTAGCGAACTCTATATACAGCTGACTGAGATGTCAATGAAGTGAACTCTATATACAGCGGACGATGATGTCAGTGTAGTGAACTCTATATACAGCTGACTGAGATGTCAATGTAGTGAACTCTATATACAGCGCACGATGATGTCAGCGTAGCGAACTTCATATACGGCTGACTGATGATGTCAATATAGTGATCTCTATATACAGGGACGATGATGTCGGCGTAGCGAACTTCATATACAGCTGACTGAGATGTCAATGTAGCGAATTCGATTATATCAGCGGAAATGATGTCAGTGTAGCGAAATCTATAAACAGCGGACGATGATGCTAGTGTATCGAAACTTATATACAGCTGACTGAGATGTCAATGAAGTGAACTCTATATACAGCGGACGATGATGTCAGTGTAGCGAACTCTATGTACAGCGGACGATGATGTCAACGTAGTGAACTCTATATACAGCTGACTAGAGATGTCTGCGCAGTGAACTCTATATACAGCGACGACGATGATGTCAGTGTGGTGAACTCTATATATAGCGGACGATGATGTCAGTGTAGCGAACTCTATATACACTGACTGATGATGTCAATGTAGTGAACTCTATATACAGCGGACGATGATGTCAGTGTAGCGAACTCTATATACAGCTGACTGATGATGTCAATGTAGCGAATTCTATATACAGCGGATGATGATGTCAGTGTAGCGAAATCTATAAACAGCGGACGATGATGCTAGTGTATCGAACTTTATATACAGCTGACTGAGATGTCAATGAAGTGAACTCTATATACAGCGGACGATGATGTCAGCGTAGCGAACTTTATATACAGCTGACTGAGATGTCAATGTAGTGAACTCTATATACAGCACACGATGATGTCAGTGTAGTGAACATTTTGTACAGCGCACGATGATGTCAGTGTAGCGAACTCTATATACAGCGGACGATGATGTCAATGTAGTGTACTCTATATACAGCTGACTGAGATGTCTGCGTAGTGAACTCTATATACAGCACACGATGATGTCAGTGTGGTGAACTCTACATAATAGCAGACGATGATGTCATTGTAGCGAACTCTATATACAACTGACTGAAATATCAACGTAGGGTACTCTATATACAGCGGACGATGATGTCAGTGTAGGGTACTCGATCAACAGCGAACGATGATGTTAGTGTATCGAACTCGGCTGACTGAGATGTCAATATAGTATTCTCTATATACAGCGCACGATGATGTCGGCGTAGCGAACTTCATATACAGCTGACTGAGATGTCAATGTAGCGAATTCTATATTCAGCGGAAGATGATGATGTCAGTGTAGTGTAGTGAACATTATAAAAAGTGCACGATGATGTCAGTGTAGCGAACTCTATGTACAGCGGACGATGATGTCAACGTAGTGTACTCTATATACAGCTGACTGAGATGCTGCGTAGTGAACTCTATATACAGCGCATTATGATGTCAGTGTGGTGAACTCAACATATAGCGGACGATGATGTCATTGTAGCGAAACTCTATATACGACTGACTAAAATGTCAATGTAGTGAACTCTATATACAGCGGACGATGATGTCCGTGTAGTGAACATTTTATACAGCGCACGATGATGTCAGTGAAAGACAAAAAAATATTTTTTTTCTTCGTAATAACTCTCATTCGATGCTGCTCCAATCTCTAAGGTACAGGGCGAAACATGATGTCAGTGTAGCGAAATCTATAAACAGCGGACGATGATGCTAGTGTATCGAACTTTATATACAGCTGACTGAGATGTCAATGAAGTGAACTCTATATACAGCGGACGATGATATCAGTGTAGCGAACTCTATGTACAGCGGACGATGATTTCAACGTAGTGTACTCTATATACAGCTGACAGAGATGCTGCGCAGTGAACTCTATATATAGCGCATTATGATGTCAGTGTGGTGAACTCTACATATAGCGGACGATGATGTCAGTGTAGCGAACTCTATATACAACTGACTGAAATGTCAATGTAGTGAACTCTATATACAGCGGACGATGATGTCAGTGTAGTGAACTCTATATACAGCGCACGATGATGTCAATGTAGTGAACTCTAAATACAGCGCACGATGATGTCAGTGTAGCGAACTCTATATACAGCTGAATAGCATGTCAGTGAAAAGTAGTTTTTGCATGGACGATAAAATGTCAGTGTAGCGAAATCTACATACAACTGACTATGACGTCAGCGTAGCGAAATCTACATACAACTGCCTATGATATCTGCGTAGCGCAGTTTTTACACAGTTGACGATGATGGCATTGTACCAAATTCTTCATCATACTGCAGACTTTTATGTCAGTGTTGAGCAGTCTTTACACATATGATTATGATGTCTGTGCAGCGCACTCTATATACTGCGAACGATGATGTTTGTGTAGCGAACTCTATATACAGCTGACTGAGATGTCAATGAAGTGAACTCTATATACAGCGCACGATGATGTCAGCGTATCGAACTTCATATACAGCTGACTGAGATGTCTGCGTAGTGAACTATATACAGCTGACGATGATGTCAGTGTAGTGAACATTTTATACAGCGCTGACGATGATGTCAGTGTAGCGAACTCTATATACAGCGGACGATGATGTCAACGTAGTGTACTCTATATACAGCTGACTGAGATGTCTGCGTAGTGAACTCTATATACAGCACACGATGATGTCAGTGTAGTGAACTCTATATAAAGCAAACACGATGATGTCAGTGTAGCGAACTATATATACAGCTGACTGAATATCAACGTAGGGTACTCTATATACAGCGGACGATGATGTCAGTGTAGGGTACTCGATCAACAGCGCACGATGATGTCAGTGTGTATCGAACTATACAGCTGACTGAGATTTCAATATAGTACTCTATATATACAGCGCACGATGATGTCGGCGTAGCGAACTTCATATACAGCTGACTGAGATGTCAATGTAGCGAATTCTATATTCAGCGGAAAATGATGTCAGTGTGTAGCGAAATCTATAAACAGCGGACGATGATGCTAGTGTAGCGAACTTTATATACAGCTGACTGAGATGTCAATGTAGTGAACTCTATATACAGCGGACGATGATGTCAGTGTAGTGAACTCTATATACAGCGGACGATGATGTCAACGTAGTGAACTCTATATACAGCTGACTGATGATGTCAACGTAGCGAACTCTATATACAGCTGACTGACGATGATGTCAGTGTAGTGTACTCTATATACAGCGGACGATGATGTCAGTGTAGGGTACTCGATCAACAGCGAACGATGATGTTAGTGTTACGAACTCGGCTGACTGAGATTTCAATATAGTATTCTCTATATACAGCGCACGATGATATCGGCGTAGCGAACTTCATATACAGCTGACTGAGATGTCAATGTAGCGAATTCTATATTCAGCGGAAGATGATGTCAGTGTAGTGAACATTATAAAAAGTGCACGATGATGTCAGTGTAGCGAACTCTATGTACAGCGGACGATGATGTCAACGTAGTGTACTCTATATACAGCTGACTGAGATGCTGCGTAGTGAACTCTATATACAGCGCATTATGATGTCAGTGTGGTGAACTCAACATATAGCGGACGATGATGTCATTGTAGCGAACTCTATATACAACTGACTAAAATGTCAATGTAGTGAACTCTATATACAGCGGACGATGATGTCCGTGTAGTGAACATTTTATACAGCGCACGATGATGTCAGTGTAGCGAACTCTATATACAGCTGACGAAAATGTCAATGTAGTGAACTCTATATACAGCGGACGATGATGTCGTGTAGTGAACATTTATATACAGCGCACGGTGATGTCAGTGTAGCAAACTCTATATACAACTGACTGAGATGTCAATGAAGTGAACTCTATATACAGCGGAGGATAATGTCAGTGTAGTGAACTCTATATACAGCGCACGATGATGTCAACGTAGTGAACTCTAGATACAGCGCACGATGATGTCGACGTAGCGAACTTCATATACGGCTGACTGAGATGTCAGTGTAGTGAACTCTATATACAGCACACGATGATGTCAGTGTAGTGAACATTTTGTACAGCGCACGATGATGTCAGTGTGATGTCAGCTGACTGTGATGTAGCGAACTCTATATTCAGCGGACGACGATGATGTCAGTGTAGTGTACTCTATATACAGCTGACGATGAGATGTCTGTGTAGCGAACTCTATATACAGCACACGATGATGTCAGTGTAGTGAACTCTACATAAAGCGACGATGATGTCAGTGTAGCGAACTCTATATATACAGCTGACTGAAATATCAACGTAGGGTACTCTATATACAGCGGACGATGTTATCAGTGTAGCGAACTCTATGTACAGCGGACGATGATTTCAACGTAGTGTACTCTATATACATCTGACAGAGATGCTGCGCAGTGAAACTCTATATACAGCGCATTATGATGTCAGTGTGGTGAACTCTATACATATAGCGGACGATGATGTCAGTGTAGCGAACTCTATATACAACTGACTGAAATGTCAATGTAGTGAACTCTATATACAGCGGACGATGATGTCAGTGAAGGGAACTCTATATACAACTGACTGAGATGTCAATGAAGTGAACTCTATATACAGGGGAGGATGATGTCAGTGTAGTGAACTCTATATACAGCGCACGATGATGTCAACGTAGTGAACTCTAGATACAGCGCACGATGATGTCGGCGTAGCAAACTTCATATACGGCTGACTGAGATGTCAGTATAGTGATCTCTATATACAGGGGACGATGATGTCGGCGTAGCGAACTTCATATACAGCTGACTGAAATGTCAATGTAGCGAATTCTATATTCAGCGGAAAATGATGTCAGTGTAGCGAAATCTATAAACAGCGGACGATGATGCTAGTGTATCGAACTTTATATACAGCTGACTGAGATGTCAATGAAGTGAACTCTATATACAGCGGACGATGATATCAGTGTAGCGAACTCTATGTACAGCGGACGATGATTTCAACGTAGTGTACTCTATATACAGCTGACAGAGATGCTGCGCAGTGAACTCTATATACAAGGCATTATGATGTCAGTGTGGTGAACTCTACATATAGCGGACGATGATGTCAGTGTAGCGAACTCTATATACAACTGACTGAAATGTCAATGTAGTGAACTCTATATACAGCGGACGATGATGTCAGTGAAGTGAAACTCTATATACAGCGCACGATGATGTCAGTGTAGTGAACTCTATATACAGCGCACGATGATGTCAGTGTAGCGAACTCTATATACAGCTGAATAGCATGTCAGTGAAAAATAGTTTTTGCATAGACGATAAAATGTCAGTGTAGCGAAATCTACATACAACTGACTATGACGTCAGCGTAGCGAAATCTCTACATACAACTGCCTATGATATCTGCGTAGCGCAGTTTTTACACAGTTGACTATGATGGCATTGTACCAAATTCTTCATACTGCAGACTTTTATGTCAGTGTTGAGCAGTCTTTACACATATGATTATGATGTCTGTGCAGCGCACTCTACATACTGCGAACGATGATGTTTGTGTAGCGAACTCTATATACAGCTGACTGAGATGTCAATGTAGTGAACTCTATATACAGCGCACGATGATGTCAGCGTATCGAACTTCATATACAGCTGACTGAGATATCTGCGTAGTGAACTATATACAGCACACGATGATGTCAGTGTAGTGAACATTTTATACAGCGCACGATGGTGTCAGTGTAGCGAACTCTATATACAGCGGACAATGATGTCAACGTAGTGTACTCTATATACAGCTGACTGAGATGTCTGCGTAGTGAACTCTATATACAGCACACGATGATGTCAGTGTGGTGAACTCTACATAAAGCAAACAATGATGTCAGTGTAGGGAACTATATATACAGCTGACTGAGTATCAACGTAGGGTACTCTATATACAGCGGACGATGATGTCAGTGTAGGGTACTCGATCAACAGCGAACGATGATGTTTGTGTATCGAACTCGGCTGACTGAGATTTCAATATAGTACTCTCTATATACAGCGCAGGATGATGTCGGCGTAGCGAACTTCATATACAGCTGACTGAGATGTCAGTGTAGCGAATTCTATATTAGCGAAGAAGATGATGTCAGTGTAGTGTAGTGAACATTATAAAAAGTGCACGATGATGTCAGTGTAGCAAACTCTATGTACAGCGGACGATGATGATGTCAACGTAGTGTACTCTATATACAGCTGACTGAGATGCTGCGTAGTGAACTCTATATACAGCGCATTATGATGTCAGTGTGGTGAACTCAACATATAGCGGA
Source organism: Urechis unicinctus (assembly GCA_034190875.2). Classification (NCBI taxonomy): domain Eukaryota; kingdom Metazoa; phylum Annelida; class Polychaeta; order Xenopneusta; family Urechidae; genus Urechis; species Urechis unicinctus. Next base: position 96,156 of record JAXDRA010000625.1, read on the forward strand.
CGATGATGTCATTGTAGCGAACTCTATATACAACTGACTAAAATGTCAATGTAGTGAACTCTATATACAGCGGACAGATGACGATGATGTCCATGTAGTGAACATTTTATACAGCGCACGGTGATGTCAGTGTAGCGAACTCTATATACAGCTGACTGAAATGATGTCAATGTAGTGAACTCTATATACAGCGGACGATGATGTCCGTGTAGTGAACATTTTATACAGCGCACGATGATGTCAGTGTAGCGAACTCTATATACAACTGAATGAGATGTCAATGAAGTGAACTCTATATACAGCGGAGGATGATGTCAGTGTAGTGAACTCTATATACAGCGCACGATGATGTCAACGTAGTGAACTCTAGATACAGCGCACGATGATGTCGGCGTAGCGAACTTCATATACGGCTGACTGAGATGTCAGTATAGTGATTTCTATATACAGGGGACGATGATGTCGGCGTAGCGAACTTCATATACAGCTGACTGAGATGTCAATGTAGCGAATTCTATATTCAGCGGAAAATGATGTCAGTGTAGCGAAATCTATAAACAGCGGACGATGATGCTTGTGTATCGAAATTTATATACAGCTGACTGAGATGTCAATGAAGTGAACTCTATATACAGCGGACGATGATATCAGTGAAGCGAACTCTATGTACAGCAGACGATGATTTCAACGTAGTGTACTCTATATACAGCTGACTGATGATGTCTGCGTAGTGAACTCTATATACAGCACACGATGATGTCAGTGTGGTGAACTCTATATACAGCTGACTGAGATGTATGCGTAGTGAACTCTATATACAGCACTGACGATGATGTCAGTGTAGTGAACTCTATATACAGCGCACGATGATGTCAGTGTAGCGAACTCTATATACAACTGACTGAGATGTCAATGAGTGTGAAACTATATATACAGCGGAGTGATGATGTCAGTGTAGTGAACTCTATATACAGCGCACGATGATGTCAACGTAGTGAACTCTAGATACAGCGCACGATGATGTCGGCGTAGCAAACTTCATATACGGCTGACTGAGATGTCAGTATAGTGATCTCTATATACAGGGGACCATGATGATGTCGGCATAGCGAACTTCATATACAGCTGACTGAAATGTCAATGTAGCGAATTCTATATTCAGCGGAAAATGATGTCAGTGTAGCGAAATCTATAAACAGCGGACGATGATGCTAGTGTATCGAACTTTATATACAGCTGACTGAGATGTCAATGAAGTGAACTCTATATACAGCGGACGATGATATCAGTGTAGCGAACTCTATGTACAGCGGACGATGATTTCAACGTAGTGTACTCTATATACAGCTGACAGAGATGTTGCGCAGTGAACTCTATATACAGCGCATTATGATGTCAGTGTGGTGAACTCTACATACAGCGGACGATGATGTCAGTGTAGCGAACTCTATATACAACTGACTGAAATGTCAATGTAGTGAACTCTATATACAGCGGACGATGATGTCAGTGTAGTGAACTCTATATACAGCGCACGATGATGTCAATGTAGTGAACTCTATATACAGCGCACGATGATGTCAGTGTAGCGAGCGAACTCTATATACAGCTGAATAGCATGTCAGTGAAAAGTAGTTTTTGCATAGACGATAAAATGTCAGTGTAGCGAAATCTGCATACAACTGACTATGACGTCAGCGTAGCGAAATCTACATACAACTGCCTATGATATCTGCGTAGCGCAGTTTTTACACAGTTGACTATGATGGCATTGTACCAAATTCTTCATACTGCAGACTTTTATGTCAGTGTTGAGCAGTCTTTACACATATGATTATGATGTCTGTGCAGCGCACTCTACATACTGCGAACGATGATGTTGGTGTAGCGAACTCTATATACAGCTGACTGAGATGTCAATGAAGTGAACTCTATATACAGCGCACGATGATGTCAGTGTAGCGAACTCTATGTACAGAGGACGATGATGTCAACGTAGTGTACTCTATATACTGCTGACTGAGATGCTGCGTAGTGAACTCTATATACAGCGCATTATGATGTCAGTGTGGTGAACTCTACATATAGCTGACGATGATGTCAGTGTAGCGAACTCCATATACAACTGACTGAAATGTCAATGTAGTGAACTCTATATACAGCGACGACGATGATGTCAGATTAGCGAACTCTCTATACAGCTGACTGAGATGTCAATGTAAACTCTATATACAGCGGACGATGATGTCAGCGTATCGAACTTCATATACAGCTGACTGAGATATATGCGTAGTGAACTCTATATACAGCACACGATGATGTCAGTGTAGTGAACATTTTATACAGCGCACGATGATGTCAGTGTAGCGAACTCTATATACAGCGGACGATGATGTCAACTGTAGTGTACTCTATATACAGCTGACTGAGATGTCTGCGTAGTGAACTCTATATACAGCACACGATGATGTCAGTGTGGTGAACTCTACATAAAGCAGACGATGATGTCAGTGTAGGTAACTATATATACAGCTGACTGAGTATCAACGTAGGGTACTCTATATACAGCGGACGATGATGTCAGTGTAGAGTACTCGATCAACAGCGAACGATGATGTTTGTGTATCGAACTCGGCTGACTGAGATTTCAATATAGTACTCTCTATATACAGCGCACGATGATGTCGGCGTAGCGAACTTCATATACAGCTGACTGAGATGTCAGTGTAGCGAATTCTATATTCAGCGGAAGATGATGTCAGTGTAGTGTAGTGAACATTATAAAAAGTGCACGATGATGTCAGTGTAGCGAACTCTATGTACAGCGGACGATGATGTCAACGTAGTGTACTCTATATACAGCTGACTGAGATGCTGCGTAGTGAACTCTATATACAGCGCATTATGATGTCAGTGTGGTGAACTCAACATATAGCGGACGATGATGTCATTGTAGCGAACTCTATATACAACTGACTAAAATGTCAATGTAGTGAACTCTATATACAGCGGACGATGATGTCCGTGTAGTGAACATTTTATACAGCGCACGATGATGTCAGTGTAGCGAACTCTATATACAACTGACTGAAATGTCAATGTAGTGAACTCTATATACAGCGGACGATGATGTCCGTGTAGTGAACATTTTATACAGCGCACGATGATGTCAGTGAAAGACAAAAAATATTTTTTTTCTTCGTAATAACTCTCATTCGATGCTGCTGTCAATCTTAACTCTATATATCACCGGGCGAAACATGATGTCAGTGTAGCGAAATCTATATACAGCGGACGATGATGATCTAGTGTATCGAACTTTATATACAGCTGAGTGAGATGTCAATGTCAAAGTGAACTCTATATACAGCGGACGATGATATCAGTGTAGCGAACTCTATGTACAGCGGATGATGATTTCAACGTAGTGTACTCTATATACAGCTGACAGAGATGCTGCGCAGTGAACTCTATATACAGCGCATTATGATGTCAGTGTGGTGAACTCTACATATAGCGGACGATGATGTCAGTGTAGCGAACTCTATATACAACTGACTGAAATGTCAATGTAGTGAACTCTATATACAGCGGACGATGATGTCAGTGTAGTGAACTCTATATACAGCGCACGATGATGTCAGTGTAGCGAACTCTATATACAGCTGAATAGCATGTCAGTGAAAAGTAGTTTTTGCATGGACGATAAAATGTCAGTGTAGCGAAATCTACATACAACTGACTATGACGTCAGCGTAGCGAAATCTACATACAACTGCCTATGTGATATCTGCGTAGCGCAGTTTTTACACAGTTGACTGTGATGGCATTGTACCAAATTCTTCATACTGCAGACTTTTATGTCAGTGTTGAGCAGTCTTTACACATATGATTATGATGTCTGTGCAGCGCACTCTACATACTGCGAACGATGATGTTTGTGTAGCGAACTCTATATACAGCTGACTGAGATGTCAATGAAGTGAACTCTATATACAGCGCACGATGATGTCAGTGTAGCGAACTCTATGTACAGAGGACGATGATGTCAACGTAGTGTACTCTATATACTGCTGACTGAGATGCTGCGTAGTGAACTCTATATACAGCGCATTATGATGTCAGTGTGGTGAACTCTACATATAGCTGACGATGATGTCAGTGTAGCGAACTCCATATACAACTGACTGAAATGTCAATGTAGTGAACTCTATATACAGCGGACGATGATGTCAGATTAGCGAACTCTCTATACAGCTGACTGAGATGTCAATGTAAACTCTATATACAGCGGACGATGATGTCAGCGTAGCGAACTTCATATACAGCTGACTGAGATAGCTGCGAAGTGAACTATATACAGCACACGATGATGTCAGTGTAGTGAACATTTTATACAGCGCACGATGATGTCAGTATAGCGAACTCTATACACAGCGGACGATGATGTCAACGTAGTGTACTCTATATACAGCTGACTGAGATGTCTGCGTAGTGAACTCTATATACAGCACACGATGATGTCAGTGTGGTGAACTCTACATAAAGCAGACAATGTTGTCAGTGTAGGGAACTATATATACAGCTGACTGAAATATCAACGTAGGGTACTCTATATACAGCGGACGATGATGTCAGTGTAGGGTACTCAATCAACAGCGAACGATGAAGTTAGTGTATCGAACTCGGCTGACTGAGTTTTCAATATAGTATTCTCTATATACAGCGCACGATGATGTCGGCGTAGCGAACTTCATATACAGCTGACTGAGATGTCAATGTAGCGAATTCTATATTCAGCGGAAGATGATGTCAGTGTAGTGTAGTGAACATTATAAAAAGTGCACGATGATGTCAGTGTAGCGAACTCTATGTACAGCGGACGATGATGTCAACGTAGTGTACTCTATATACAGCTGACTGAGATGCTGCGTAGTGAACTCTATATACAGCGCATTATGATGTCAGTGTGGTGAACTCAACATATAGCGGACGATGATGTCATTGTAGCGAACTCTATATACAACTGACTAAAATGTCAAAGTAGTGAACTCTATATACAGCGGACGATGATGTCCGTGTAGCGAACATTTTATACAGCGCACGATGATGTCAGTGTATCGAACTCTATATACAACTGACTGAAATGTCAATGTAGTGAACTCTATATACAGCGGACGATGATGTCAGTGTAGTGAACTCTATATACAGCGCACGATGATGTCAATGTAGTGAACTCTATATACAGCGCACGATGATGTGTGTAGTGAACTCTGTAGCGAACTCTATATACAGCTGACATGAATAGCATGTCAGTGAAAAGAGTTTTTTTGCATAGACGATAAAATGTCAGTGTAATGAAATCTACATACAACTGACTATGACGTCAGCGTAGCGAAATCTACATACAACTGCCTATGATATCTGCGTAGCGCAGTTTTTACACAGTTGACTATGATGGCATTGTACCAAATTCTTCATACTGCAGACTTTTATGTCAGTGTTGAGCAGTCTTTACACATATGATTATGATGTCTGGGTAGCGCACTCTATATACTGCGAACGATGATGTCAGTGTAGCGAACTCTAAATACAGCTGACTGAGATGTCAATGTAGTGAAATCTATATACTGCGGACGATGATGTCAGAATAGCGAACTCTCTATACAGCTGACTGAGATGTCAATGTAAACTCTATATAAGGCGGACGATTATGTCAGCGTAGCGAACTACATATACGGCTGACTGAGATGTCAATATAGTGATCTCTATATACAGCGCATGATGATGTCGGCGTAGCGATCTTCATATACAGCTGACTGAGATGTCAATGTAGCGAATTCTATATTCAGCGGAAGATGATGTCAGTGTAGTGAAGTATAACATTACGAAAAGTGCACGATGATGTCAGTGAAGCGAACTCTATGTACAGCGGACGATGATGTCAACGTAGTGTACTCTATATACAGCTGACTGAGATGCTGCGTAGTGAACTCTATATACAGCGCATTATGATGTCAGTGTGGTGAACTCAACATATAGCGGACGATGATGTCATTGTAGCGAACCTATATATAGAACTGACTGAAATGTCAATGTAGTGAACTCTATATACAGCGGACGATGATGTCAGTGTAGTGAACATTTTATACAGCGCACGATGATGTCAGTGTAGCGAACTCTATATACAACTGACTGAGATGTCAATGAAGTGAACTCTATATACAGCGGACGATGATGTCAGTGTAGTGAACTCTATATACAGCGGACGATGATGTCAACGTAGTGTACTCTATATACAGCTGACTGAGATGCTGCGTAGTGAACTCTATATACAGCGCATTATGATGTCAGTGTGGTGAACTCAACATATAGCGGACGATGATGTCATTGTAGCGAACCTCTATATACAACTGACTGAAATGTCAATGTAGTGAACTCTATATACAGCGGACGATGATGTCAGTGTAGTGAACATTATATACAGCGCACGATGATGTCAGTGTAGCGAACTCTATATACAGCTGACTGAAATATCAACGTAGGGTACTCTATATACAGCGGACGATGATGTCAGTGTAGGGTACTCGATCAACAGCGAACGATGATGTTAGTGTATCGAACTCGGCTGACTGAGATTTCAATATAGTATTCTCTATATACAGCGCACGATGATGTCGGCGTAGCGAACTTCATATACAGCTGACTGAGATGTCAATGTAGCGAATTCTATATTCAGCGGAAGATGATGTCAGTGTAGTGTAGTGAACATTATAAAAAGTGCACGATGATGTCAGTGTAGCGAACTCTATGTACAGCGGACGATGATGTCAACGTAGTGTACTCTATATACAGCTGACTGAGATGCTGCGTAGTGAACTCTATATACAGCGCATTATGATGTCAGTGTGGTGAACTCAACATATAGCGGACGATGATGTCATTGTAGCGAACCTCTATATACAGCGGACGATGATGTCATTGTAGCGAACCTCTATATACAACTGACTGAAATGTCAATGTAGTGAACTCTATATACAGCGGACGATGATGTCAGTGTAGTGAACTTTTTATACAGCGCACGATGATGTCAGTGTAGCGAACTCTCTATACAGCTGACTGAAATATCAACGTAGGGTACTCTATATACAGCGGACGATGATGTCAGTGTAGGGTACTCGATCAACAGCGAACGATGATGTTAGTGTATCGAACTCGGCTGACTGAGATTTCAATATAGTATTCTCTATATACAGCGCACGATGATGTCGGCGTAGCGAACTTCATATACAGCTGACTGAGATGTCAATGTAGCGAATTCTATATTCAGCGGAAGATGATGTCAGTGTAGTGTAGTGAACATTATAAAAAGTGCACGATGATGTCCGCATTATGATGTCAGTGTGGTGAACTATATACATATAGCGGACGATGATGTCATGTAGCGAACTCTATATACATGCTGACTGAAATGTATATGTAGTGTGTAACTCTATATACAGCGCACGATGAGTGATGTCTCTACAGTGCACGATGATGTGATGTCTCTTATACGAAGCGCATCGATGATGACTGAGATGTAGCGTAGTGAACTCTCTATACAGCTGACTGATGATGTCAGTGTAGTCAACGTACAGCGCACGATGATGTCATTGTAT
>JAXDRA010000627.1:0-11593 GCA_034190875.2 Urechis unicinctus
GGGGCGCCACGTGCAACATAGAGATGCTGTGGTACTACAAGACTCACGACACACAGCAGTTGGTTGGACACACTAAAGAGAACGTACGGCTGTTTTATATGGAGTGTAACATAGCCAGAGGTAGGGGCATTGTTGTTTAGATACACCGGACATTTGGCAAAACAAAGAAGAAAGGAGTTTGTTAAAACAAGCCTCATCTTTCTTTTTTTGCCGGTTCGTCTGTCTAGTACACTACTCCACGAAGAACGGATGGATCTTTCGTGTCTGTTTTTTTTGGGCCTCTCTTTGTGTTGGTGGCATGGGCTTTTCTTGTACAGGTGGTGGTGTTGACTTTGATGTCATGAACAAAAGGATAGATAACTATATCCGCGACAGATGCGTAGGTATAGAAGCCTGTTTGTGTCTCCTCCTCCATCTTTTTCTTCTTTCACTTCATGCAGCACCTTGACCAGTATGTTATTGGAGGATTTTACACTTATCACACGGTCGAGGGAAACCTTTTCTGCCTGTATTTGTAGCTGCTTTTCGTTCTGTAGGTGTAGGAGTACAAGATGGATTCTTCAAGATAATCTTCTTTTACATAGTAGTCGATTGCAGCTAGCATCCCTTGGGTTTGGTTCCAACCAGTCTGCTGGGCGTTCCAAACAGCAGAGGGTCCTTTTTGCAGATATTCTGGGGTTTCCTCTCCATGGCTGACTTTTTGGGGTTGGTCTTCCCTTATTTAGAAAAGCCTTGAAATACCTATACCGTATCTTTTCTTCGTCTCTGCTACATACATTTTTCCACGCATGTTGTGGATTTCTTCCACCTGTTGTGGAGGTTAATACTCAATGGCTGGCATATTTGTATTTCTAGCTTCAAAATAAGCTTCTTAAAAAGGGTGGTCCTAAGAAGTTTTTCAAAGAAGGGAAAGAAGTTCTAAGAAGGGAATGAATGATAAGACGGCATTCTAGGATGGTGTTCTAGGAAGGCGGAAAAATAGGAACCTATCTTCGGAAACCCTATGTTGTATTACCTATTTTTCTAGTGGATCGCTACGCAACGAGCTGAATACGCTGGTGAAATTCCTGCATCGCACAGGAGAACCGAGTTCTGCAACGAGCTTCGCACCTAGCGAGCGTATATCTAGCGTGACGCAGGCCACTTAGATTGCATATACCAGGATCACTGTATGTTCCGTTTCCATACAGACGACAAGGTGTAGGCTCTTTTCGGCCTATGCTCCTTTTCCATCCGTGGTTCTTGCAGAGGTCCCTAACACAAGGTCTGCCATAAATGTTCAGCGAACTAGTACGGCGCCACATGTACATGTTTGTAGCACGCTTCTTGCACACAGGGGTTGTGTATACCTGGTATCTCATATTTCTAAAAGACATTACCTCTTTCACAGCTGTTTCTGTTTTCTTCGCTTCTTTGTCGCCTCTCAGCTTCATCCCGAGTTCCGCACCCCCAGGGTACGGCCATTTTCAGGCCTGGTTTGACAATATGTGGCTAGCCCAGAGTTTAGTCCCAAGGTCCAAGCCAGGCTGGGCCACGGGGCCCAATCGGCCAAAACAGCCCAAACAGGCGGCTTGTGCAGCCAAAAAGGACAATGTGGTGGAATGACCTTCGACCTGAGATACCCTCCAGAATGGTAGTAGCACTTCTGGATCGGCCCCAACAGCCAAAACAAGCGGTTTCTTCAACCGAAAAGGCTTAAACGGGAGAATGAGGTCCAGGAGCTTCCCTCTCAGAAGGTAGTCAGATATAAGTGCATTGTATATGTATATGTAAATAGGTGTTGTTTAGATTGTTGGCAAAATGTGGAAAGGATGGCAATATGTGGATAGAGGGGAGCTTAGGCCCGAAGTCCGAGCCATTCGCGACCGTCTACCAGTGGAGCTCGAGGCCGCTTTCGACCGGAAGAGCCAAAAAACAGCAGTTTCTTTAACTCAAACGGCTTATACGCAGAATGAGGTTCCCGAGCTTCTGCCCGAGATACCCGCCAGCATAGTCTGTCATCACTATAGCCTGTCATAACCATAACCCGTCATCACCATATCCTGTCATCACCATTACCCGTCATCACCATAGCCCATCATCACCGTAGCCTGTCTTTACCATAACCCATCATCACCATAACCCGTCATCACCACAACCCGTCATTGCCATAACCCTTAATTACCATAATTCGTTTTTACAATTTACTAAATTATTTCGCCCTGTAGTCAGGTAGCTTGTTAAGCGTAATCAATTGTACGCTGTTTGATAGAGTGGTTCTGTTGATATCAAAATAAACAACCCTCGAGTGAAAACCAAGAAATATTAGCGTTTACTTGCGAGATCAAGACGCCAGCCGTTGATGATCGACACCAGTGACGTCAGCCCATCCAAACTTCCTTACGAACGCGAGTGCGCTAAACTCTGCAAGTGACAAGCGAAAACATGAGTGCAGATCTGTTACAGAATGTTTGCCACCCTCCAAAGAGCAAACACCACGATAGCGCGAGAGAGATGTAACACAGACACGCGAGTGAGAGAGAAGAAAAACAAACGAGTCAGAGAGGGACGTAACACAGATACATAAGTGAGAGAGAAGAAAAACAAACGAGTCAGAGAGGGACGTAACACAGATACATGAGTGAGAGAGAAGAAAAACAAACGAGTCAGATAGGGACGTAAAACAGATACATAAGTGAGAGAGAAGAAAACCAAACGAGTCACAGAGGGACGTAACACAGACACGTGAGTGAGAGAGAAGAAAAACAAACGAGTCAGAGAGGGACGTAACACAGATACATAAGTGAGAGAGAAGAAAAACAAACGAGTCAGAGAGGGACGTAACACAGACACGTGAGAGAGAAGAAAAACAAACGAGTCAGAGAGGGACGTACCACAGATACATGAGTGAGAGAGCAAATTTCATGGGTGATATGGCTTTTTATAGCTTCCTATGTCAGTATATTGATGGCATATGGCCCCAAAATACAAAATCGTATTGGAAACATATTGGACCTATAGGGGGCCTCATACCACTATTCTGCTCACAATGTAGCGAAATCAGGACCTTAAGCTTAAAAAGATAGGTAATTGACATTATAAACAGTACAAATATGCTTGTAGAATATAGACTTGTTCTGAGTCATACATGGTCCCACTGAATACTTAAAACCAATATGACAAGTCTTACAAGTATATTGTTCCTGTAAGAGTTCAAATACCATTATTCAGCTGATCAGGTAGCGATTTCTCTACTTGAATCACTACTTGAACAGCAGAATAGTTGTATTAGACCTCCTTCAGTCACAATATGCTATTATGACTTGTCATATTGGTTTTAATTACTTAGTTGGACCATGTGGAGGTCAGTTCAAACCAATTGGGGGTTCTTAATATTGCCTCATGAATAATGCAGCGATATCGAGAACGAGGCTAGTAAGGGCAATCAGCAGCCCCTAAGTCGCCGCACATGTAAACAACACGGCGAAGATGGCGAGTAAGCGTGATTTGTCTCTCGTTCCTTTCTTATCGTTCGGGTTTGTCGAAACCTATTTATCAAATACTTCGGATGCTTCCGGGAAAGAAACATCGCAAAAGCCATGAAATATTTTGATGAGGAATACGTCCACGGCATAACAGGTAATTTTATCATTACATATACTTGCATGGTCGGCGACCGCCTGGCATCTGGGCGCTTGCCGGGGGCGTTGATAGAGTTGTTTGGATGTGTGTTCAAGTAGTTTATCACTTGAAGATAATCACTCAGGATGAATAACACAGGATAGATGCTTATTTGATCATGTTTATTTCTCCAGTGGAAAAGCTTGTCAGTAACTGCTGTGTCATCAAGGGAAGATGCCACAGATCCCAGAAGAAAAATGAAGATGCCCACTCAATAGAGGTATGACATCTCGACCCGAATACATATGTCTTGCTTGCATGGTTATTGTGGCCCATAAATGCATGTGGTTACTGTCACTTAGCATGAAAAAAAAAAATCGACTACATGGTAGTGGTCATACTTTTTAAACATTTTTTATTGATCAAAACTGAAGATAAGGAGAAAAGACGCTGCTGTAGAATTGTTTTTGACAACAAATGGTACGCATGAAGGCATGATGATTCACACTTATATAATCCTCACTAATATTTCCTGATTATACAACCATTAAGATACTAATCTGGCATGCTTTTCCATTTCTTGCAGATTTAAGAACATATCCACTGCATCGCCCCGATAGTGATAATAAAATCCACACCGTGTGGTTGGTAGTGCATGGATAAAATTAAGAGGTGAAATGTTTCAAAATATCTGCAGATTCATGCTATCTCTATGAATTAACTCAAAAACAAGTCAATCAATATGAAATCTTAGAAATAATCATTGAATGCAATTGATATTCCCAATGATGGTTTTTTTAACAGATCACATTATCTACAGAGGTGCGAACAGCGGTCCTAACAGCCTCCTGTAGCTGTACTATAGGCCTTATAGTGGTCAGTGTGGGCATATTGGTGGTGTGCTCTACCAGATGGCGAAGTTCAAGTCCAGGGGATTCAAAGTCATTCCATGTGGGGGGATACCAACCAGGCACTTAACTGTTGTTCTGCCCTTATAGTGTGAATACAGTTGTGAGTTGGCAGCTAGAGATGATGGTTGTTGGATTTCTATTTCACAACAGTCAATGATTATTCTGGTATTGGGGAAGGAGTTCTTGAAAATTGTTGGCATCTGCTTCCTTATGGGTGTTTCGTGGAAGCCATATTGGTATCCTACCAAGTACAGTGAACAGAAGGTTCGCCATAGTTATAACTTTCCTACTGACTGAGGCCAGAGAACAGCTAAATCTGACTCCTAAGTCTTTAGTTTTAAGCCCAACCCTTAGACGACACAGAAACATAAAACAACTCATCAATGAGTTGCATGCCTCCAGGCTTACCTGCCATTGTAACATCTGTACTAGGAACATAGTACATACTGGTCATGTTCTTAGCCACCGGCTGTAGGTATTCAAAAAAAAGCTACAAATTCAAGATAGTTCCTGAACCCAGTATAAAACCGTACCATGTCAGGATCATAGGAAAACCGACAAATACCGAACTTTTCGATCTGTAGTTGATCTTTCATGGCCTGATTCTGTTTTTGTGATTCTTCATACTTGATTTGCATATCCTGTAGCAACTTCTCTAGCTGAGCTTCTTTGCTGTCACTCTCTTCCACGATCATCTGGATGTCAAGATCAGTAGTGACAGGCAGGGGCTGGTCGTCTACTTGACTGGTGCTGGTTGTTGGTTTCGAAGTCCTGCAATCATTATTAAGATATGTCGTTAATAAAAACTGGTAGTTGTCAACTACACTGATATATATATATATATATATATATATATATATATATATATATATATATATATATATATATATATATATATATATATATATATATATATATATATATATATCATGTGTGTTTATGTCCCCATGTAAGACAGCAGTTATTTTCTTAAGAATCATTTGACACAAGTTCTTTTGTAAAGAGCAATTAAATTTGTATGAATATAAGATTACACTATATCATGCTTGGTAATCTTTCTTCTTGGTTCCTTGGGTGACGACCATTCGAATATGGAGGGGATCGCTGACGATTTAAGGCACTTCCTTACAGGTGTCCACCTGAAATCGTCCTTGGTGAAATGGAGAGAACACACAGACGTGCTGTCTGATACCTGGAGTGCATATACATTATGAAAACAAGATAATAAATATGAAAAGTATCAACGTATTCCTTGTTATGTGCTTTACTTTCTTAAAACACATGAAACTATTCAAATAGCTCAAGCCTTCTTATAATCGCTCACCGTCACATGTTCTAGATCGTAGTTGTAAACAACTCACCATGAACCCGTGTTCTGGACCTTGTTTTCGCCTTATTTTGTGAAGCCAGGCTTTTCTTTTTGTAGAATCTTTTCGAAGTCGGTGAAATGAAATATCTGTGTTAACTGTTTCATCACTCTTACAAAACGGAACGCAACAATAACGATGGCTATTTGGTCGAGACACAGCGGCAGACGATGCCATGTTTACAACTCGCTGCGGTCCGGCAAACGAGGTCTGAGGTCAACGTGGCTACCCACACACCCATGGCCTCGTTCTGGCCGCGGAATGTGCGGCATGCATAAATATTGAGAACCCCCAATAATAGTTAGTATTTTAAGTATTTCTCAAATTTCATGTGTGATATGGCTTGTTATAGCTTCCTTCATCAGTATATTGATGGCATATGGCCCCAAAATACAAAATCACCAGAATATCCTCAAATAGACATTGGGTCTGAGTCAGACATGGTTCCACTAAGTATTTAAAACCAATAAGTTAACAATTGGAAACATATTGGGCCTATATGGGGCCTCATACCACTATTCTGAGTTACTAAATGAAAAGTTTGACAATGCAAACTATTAATACATGCACAAGTGCTGGAACCAATAACATTTCACCGCAGAACTAGTCTATATTGGACATGCATCCCATATTTGGTATGTGATGCATACAGGCATTGCCTAGCATAGAGTTCAAATACCACTATTCTGCTAATCAGGTACTCATTTCGCTTCATGACCAACAGATAGTGTTATATATTGGTTTTTAGTACGTTGGTTAGGGTAACCCTCACCCTTGGTGCTTATGTGGCTATCACCCTAACAGTAAACCTGTGTTAGGGTTATAACCACACACGCACCATAGTCATTGCATCATTTAAAACGCACGTGCTTTTGAAATTCGAGATAATTACTTTGAAAACTTCATTTTAACACATAACTGGCGTCGTAAGCATGTTATTTGTTGATTGTGTTTAATATGCTAAGTATATAGACAAATTATACCATGATATTATGGAATAGGAACATGCTGCTACTTGATTTACAATGTGTTAATGAGCGATAATACAAGAAGATGCGAAAATATGAATGTAAATGGATACCTGACTATGTATGCATGTATATATGTATGTATGTATGTATGTATGTATGTATGTATGTATGTATGTATGTATGTATGTATGTATGTATGTATGTATGTATGTATGTATGTATGTATGTATGTATGCATGTATGCATGTATGTATGTATGTATGTATGTATGTATGTATGTATGTATGTATGTATGTATGTATGTATGTATGTATGTATGTATGTATGTATGTATGTATGTATGTATATGTATGTATGTATGTATGTATGTATGTATGTATGTATGTATGAATGTATGTATGTATGTATGTATGTATGCATGTTTGTATGTATATATGTATGTATGTATGTATGTATGTATGTATGTATGTATGTATGTATGTATGTATGTATGTATGTATGTATGTATGTATGTATGTATGTATGTATGTATGTATGTATGTATGTATGTATGTTATGTATGTATGTATGTATGTATGTATGTATGTATGTATGTATGTATGTATGTATGTATGTATGTATGTATGTATGTATGTATGTATGTATGTATGTATGTATGTATGTATGTATGTATGTATGTATGTATGTATGTATGTATATTGGTTTGAATGTATTAGTGGGGCCAATAGCTTATGTATGTATGTATGTATTGATGGCATATGGCCCCATGTATACAAAATCACCAGAATATGTATGTATAGACATGTATGTCTGATGTCAGACATGGTTCCACTAAGTATGTTAAAACCAATAAGTTAACAATTGGATGTATATTGGGCCTGTATGGGGCCTCATACCACTATTATGTAGTATTACTGTATGAAAAGTTTGACAATGCAAACTATTAATACATGCACAAGTGCTGGAACCAATAACATTTCACCGCAGAACTAGTCTATATTGGACATGCATCCCATATGTCAGTATGTGATGGCATACAGGGCCCAAAATACATAGAGTTCAAATACCAATATCCTGCTAATAGACCTTGTTTCTGAGTCAGACATGGTCTCACTGATTATTTAAAACCAATATGAGAAGGCTTGCAGGTATATTGTTTCTGTAAGAGTTGAAATACTACCATTCTGCTGATCAAGTACTGATTTCACTATGTGACCAGCAGAATAGTGGTATTAGACCTCCTACTGCCACAATATGCTTTTATAACTTGTCATATTGGTTTTAATTACTTAGTTGGGCCATGTTGAAGTCAGTGCAAACCAATAACAGTAAGTATTTTACACATTTCTCAAATTTCATGTGTGATATGGCTTTTTGTTGCTTCCTTCATCAGTATATCATGGCATATGGCCTAAAATACAAAATCACTAGTATGTCCTCAAATTGTATGTATGTTCTGAGTCAGACATGGTTCCACTAAGTATTTAAAACCAATAAGTTAAGAATTGGAAAATATTGGGCCTATAGGGGGCCTCATACCACTATTCAGCTCACACTGTAGCGAAATCAGGAACTGAGCTTAAGAATATAGGTAATTGACATAATACAGTACCAGTATGCTTTCAGGACTTGAATATTGATTTTTTCTGAGTCATACATGGTCCAACTGAATACTTGAAACCAATATGAAGTCTTGCAGGTATATTGTTCCTGTAAGAGCCCAAATACCACTATTCTGCTGATCAGGTAGTGATTTCGCTACTTGACCAGCAAAATAGTGGTATTAGACCTCCTTTAGTCACAATATGCTTTTAAGACTGGTCATATTGGTTTTAATTACTTAGTTGGGCCATGTAGAGGTCAGTTCAAACCAATAATAGTTAGTATTTTACATATATCTAAAATTTCATGTGTGATATAGCTTTTTATACCTTCCTATATCAGTATATTGATGGCATGTTGCCCCAAAATACAAAATCACTAGAATATCCTCAAATAGACCTTGGTCCTGAGTCAGACATGGTTCCACTAAGTATTTTAGACCAATAAGTTAAGAATTGGAAACATATTGGGGCTATAGGGGGCCTCATACCGTTATTCTGCTCACAATGTAGCGAAATCAGGAACTGAGCTTCAGAATATAGGTAATTGACATAATACAGTGCCAGCATGCTTTCAGTACTCGAAAATTGATTTGTTCTGAGTCATACATCGTCCCATTGAATACTTAAAACCAATATGACAAAGTAAATTGTTAAATTCTTACCTTAAGTTTGTTCTCTTTGTTTGGCCTTGACAATGTAGTCTCGTTTCTTGTACTTGGGATACTTGATGAGATAAATTGGCTCCCCTTTCTTGTTAACTGCCTGTGTTCGACAACTCTGGGTTACTTCTGGGAACGCGAAAACTGACACACCCCTACTTGCTGTGTTACAGCACCATTTGGCAACACATTTCTCTGGCATGATGACAGGTGACAGTTGAACTTCTTACGGTGATATTCTCAAGTATCTCAAAACAATAGATCTATCGTCGCAGGTAAAAAGTATGAAAGTTCTACAAAAACAACGCCCGAGTGTAAAAAGCAACAAGATGCTGAAATGATAGCAGAGTCGTCTGACAGGGGAGGGTACTCACTGCGAACGCGCATCGAGCGATCTGATGATGTGTAGAATGCGCGACGAAGGTGCGCTGAGAAGCAAAAATAATACCTGCCGATTAAATATTGTGCGTATAGCATCAGTTCTACCGTAGCACGGAACTTAACTTAAAGTTTAATAACTCAAAGGCGTTTCATTAAAGTACCACCACCCTCGCACAGCATAACTTCACGCGGCTCTCAGAAGCAGCAGCCCTCGCTGCCTTACCGAGTGGTTCCTTTGTAAGTAATAGTGTCAAGTCACAATGTGCTTTTAAGACTGGATATGGTTTACTTACTTAAACCGTCATATGACGGCGATTTTCAAACCAATAATAGTTCAAAGTATTTGAAAACGGATTGCACAAATTTCATATTTGTGTGACCGTCCTTATCAGTTAGATATTATATAGCTTTTTATACCTTCCTATATAACCAGTATATTGGCCACTATCCAAATTTGTCCCAAAATACAAAATCACTAGAATATCCTCTAAATAATTGACCTTGGTCCTGAGTCAGACATGGTTCCACACTTCAGTATTTTAGACCAATAAGTTAAGAATTGAAAACATATTGGGCCTATAGGAGGCCTCATACCACATTATTCTGCGGGACAATGTAGCGAAATCAGGACCTCGACGCCACTGGTTAAAATCCTTAAAACCAGACAAAGTCCTGTTGCCTTACTACCTTACACCGGCTACCTCATCGCAGAAACCCCCAAGTAGACACCATGCCCTAAAAAACAGCCCCGACAAAGAACAAGATAAATTGTCAACGCCGACGGGATCAAGCCCGCCTGGAAACGTTCTTGACGAACAAGAAACGCGAACACAGCCTACCATTCCTTTCTGTCCTTACATCCCATTTGGCAATGGATTTGCTGGTATGATGACAAGTGCCCCAAGAATTCATACATAAAATTCTACTCCAAGAAACAATAGAAGGAACGTGACCTGGTTAGTGAGATTGACGGTTTGAAAGACCACACCCTAGTGTAAAAAGCAACAAGAACTTGAAATGATGCAGAGGTATGCAGGCGAGGACAACTTGGTCAAAAAACATCTGCTTCAGAAAAGCTGGAAAGGCTACAAGACGATGATCGAACACTACGCGAACAAATAAATATGTTGGAAAGGACTAAAACTCTTACCGATCAATTAAGAGAGACCTCCACAGCAGCCTAACACAGTAGACAGTCATAGCACCATTACAAGTGTCATGAACGTCAGTAGTCACGGATGGAAATCTAGATATTGCACGGTCCCAAATGTGCGCGTTACTGTAATAATGCCACACCCACGCATATCATAAATGCACGAGCTCTCGAAGCAGAGCCTATTGTTGCCGCGAATGGTTCCTTTTTTTAGTGTCATTCTATGTCCCCGCGCTGGAGATGTTTAATAGTATAGGTTAATTGATATGTTACGGCGTAATCTATTTGTTTAAGAACAAATTTGTTGAAGACTTGAGGTCAAGTCTAATGTGTAGGAAGGGTATATGTGACCGTCCTTATCAGTTAGATATTATGTAATAACTACAGAAAGCGTCGTCAACCATTGTGGAGTCATAATGCAACCCCCCCCCCCCCCCTAAAAACCTAACCGTGATATCTGAAGTAAACGGCCACTATCCAAATTAAATAGTCCCGGTGTAGCAAGTAGAGCCCTTTGAAGTAAAAATTCCCAACCCGTCAATTCCCATAACAATTAACATCAGACCGTTTGATCTTAATTAAAGCTAAAGGTAATTGTACCTCCACGCTTGCTGACGACGCCACACATTTGTATAAATACGTCCGTCCCCAGAAGTTAAAAACACATTCAGCATTGGGGCAACGAAACAGTCACCGTCGTACGGACCTAGTTGGAAGGCCAACTCCGTACGGCACATAGAAGTTGGGAATTCCAGCTCAGCAGTAGCCTCTGGACATCATCAGAGTTACTCCATACCACAATTTTGTAATATATATATTCGGACTTGCGGGATACGGAATCCGTACCCCAACATTCAGAAATAAACCTCCTTTTTCTAGTTACCATTCAATTGACGTCTCATCTTCATCACTGCGACCATAAAAACAGTGCCGACGTTCACGGTGAA
>JAXDRA010000630.1:0-10884 GCA_034190875.2 Urechis unicinctus
TGAAGTGGGTAGACCGGCCCGGTTTTGTACGTTTTATTCGTATTGAATGTAAAGGCTTATTTATTCATAGTGCTATGTATCACACTATGTCTAATGTTGAAAGCAGCGAGGCTGCGTCCCTGCAAAATCCTATTGACAACAACCCTGCGGGCGATCTATGTGTTGGCCTAAGGTCAATCATGTATACTGTGGGCTGGTACAATCTCGAATCAACCGAGACCATTCAATGGCGGTCAAGAACTTCAGAAGAGGGAGGATCTGTCCAATCGAAACCTGGTCTCTGGAATTTCAGCCTTCGTCAGCAGCAGATTGCGTCAATAGGTCTTGGTTTAGATGTTGATGCTGTAAATGTGGTTATTACCCTCACAATTTCTGATAATGTGGCTGCGCGCATATCAGACGATGTGTTAAAAATGTTGGGTCTTGATGACGGTCAGGGTAGGCAATTAATTCCTCCAGATACTTACATAGGTGACCGACCAATCAACTTTAGCATCTTTAACACAATTTATGTTCACCTCGATCGAGTCAGCACCACGCACAACATGCTAGATGGTGCGCCCACTACGCTTCTTCAAGTTGTTGGCTTAGAGGGTGGCTCTTTCGGTGATTTTATAACCACGAACATCACTTACCCTGTCTGTAAGTGTGTCACTAGAGGAACAGTGCATGATTTATAGGTTCAGTTACGCGATAATAAAGGAAGGCTATTGGATAACCACGACTTACCTGTTAGGTTGTTCTTGAATTTACAAGATGTCAATAAAAACGAGTATTTATGGACCTAGGCAAAAACCGGCAAGCACTGTTCAGGGCGCCGACCAGTCGGAATATGGCACAAAGACCTATGTATCTATTGGTGACTCACAAAAAATGGATAAAAGTTGCGGTGTTATGACTGGAGACCTGGAAATGAGAGATAATAAAATCGTTCAGTTGGGAACCCGATTTCACCGAAGGATGCTGTTCATAAAAAGTATATTGATGTTGAATATAGACAGCAAACCAGTGGACGATAAGTAGCTGAAAAGACGAAAACTATTCATTACTATATGGCAGAAGCAAGTGGCCCCCTTCGGACAGGATATGAGTGGTCGTTTGGCCATGGACTCACAAGATCAAGCTGTGGATATACCAGTTATCAATGGAAGGGAATTCGTATGGGACTGTCTTCTGGTGTGGTGCTGATACTCGTCCTATAGCAGTCGTTCCTGTTATTAATGGAACGAACCAAGTGGTAGAATAAGTAAGCCTGCTGACCAACGGACTGTTGTAATATCTTTAGACCACCTTTAAGAGACTGGAGACCTGGCCATGAGAGACAATAAAATCGTTCAGTTGGAACCCGATTTCACCGAAGGATGCTGCCATATTTAAAACAGTGGAGAGTATAAAGTATAGCTTGGTAATAGAACAAGTGATTAAGTCGTTCTGTATAAAGCATGACGGGATCAGACAAAAGACAACTCAATGGGTGAATAAAAGAAAGCACTGCATTGGTGGAAGCGACTACGCGGTTACCGGTCAGGACTACTTCAACAGCTATAATAAGAAGCTGACCGAGAAAACTAGCAACGAGGGTGGCCACACGAGCGTCGCCTGCCTCTGGGGCCAGGTCTTCGAGGAGGTTGCAATTGCAGTCATTGAGAGCAGATACAACCCAAATGTTTACGGGAACAACATTTACCTCCACCACGGCGGGGAGAACACGGCTTACTCCCCAGACGGATTTTGTGTCCTCCTGGTCCAATCTGGTGGTGACCTCCTCTGTACTCCTGGGGGCCCAAGTCAGGAGGAGATCGTACAAAGATTCCAGAAAGACCGACTGGAGCTTTCTTCTGCTGGAAACTCTTTACGATGAGAGTGACAACAAATAGCCCAGATCCTGCCTTTATTGAGAAGAATAAACCTAAGGTGTCTCAGTTCATGGAGGACCTCAAACGGGTGAAGAAGGGAACTTACAGTGACAGTCGCAGATATTTCTCATTTGATGACCTCTATGGTGACTAACTGCTGGTGTGGCCCTGGAGAAGATCGGCTGGAAGGGCTGGCTGACATTGTAGTATAGGAAGTGGAAGTGCGCTCGTACCGCAGGATCAATATGAAGTGGGTAGACCGGCCCGGTTTTGTACGTTTTATTCGTATTGAATGTAAAGGCTTATTTATTCATAGTGCTATGTATCACACTATGTCTAATGTTGAAAGCAGCGAGGCTGCGTCCCTGCAAAATCCTATTGACAACCCTGCGGGCGATCTATGTGTTGGCCTAAGGTCAATCATGTATACTGTGGGCTGGTACAATCTCGAATCAACCGAGACCATTCAATGGCGGTCAAGAACTTCAGAAGAGGGAGGATCTGTCCAATCGAAACCTGGTCTCTGGAATTTCAGCCTTCGTCAGCAGCAGATTGCGTCAATAGGTCTTGGTTTAGATGTTTGATGCTGTAAATGTGGTTATTACCCTCACAATTTCTGATAATGTGGCTGCGCGCATATCAGACGGTGTGTTAAAAATGTTGGGTCTTGATGACGGTCAGGGTAGGCAATTAATTCCTCCAGATACTTACATAGGTGACCGACCAATCAACTTTAGCATCTTTAACACAATTTATGTTCACCTCGATCGAGTCAGCACCACGCACAACATGCTAGATGGTGCGCCCACTACGCTTCTTCAAGTTGTTGGCTTAGAGGGTGGCTCTTTCGGTGATTTTATAACCACGAACATCACTTACCCTGTCTGTAAGTGTGTCACTAGAGGAACAGTGCATGATTTATAGGTTCAGTTACGCGATAATAAAGGAAGGCTATTGGATAACCACGACTTACCTGTTAGGTTGTTCTTGAATTTACAAGATGTCAATAAAAACGAGTATTTATGGACCTAGGCAAAAACCGGCAAGCACTGTTCAGGGCGCCGACCAGTCGGAATATGGCACAAAGACCTATGTATCTATTGGTGACTCACAAAAAATGGATAAAAGTTGCGGTGTTATGACTGGAGACCTGGAAATGAGAGATAATAAAATCGTTCAGTTGGGAACCCGATTTCACCGAAGGATGCCTGCCATGTTTAAACAGTGGAGAGAGTATAAAGTATAGCTTGGTAATAGAACATGAGTGATTAAGTCGTTCTGTATAAAGCATGACGGGATCAGACTGGTCCTAAAAGACATTACTCAATGGGTGAATAAAAGAAAGCACTGCATTGGTGGAAGCGACTACGCGGTTACCGGTCAGGACTACTTCAATAGAAGCTATAATAAGAGCATGACGGGCTGACCGAGAAAGCACTGCAACGAGGGAAGCGACACGCGGTTACCGTCAGGACTATTGCCACACGAGCGTCGCCTGCCTCTGGGGCCAGGTCTTCGAGGAGGTTGCAATTGCAGTCATTGAGAGCAGATACAACACAAATGTTTACGGGAACAACATTTACCTCCACCACGGCGGGGAGAACACGGCTTACTCCCCAGACGGATTTTGTGTCCTCCCGGTCCAATCTGGTGGTGACCTCCTCTGTACTCCTGGGGGCCCAAGTCAGGAGGAGATCGTACAAAGATTCCAGAAAGACCGACTGGAGCTTTCTTCTGCTGGAAACTCTTTACGATGAGAGTGACAACAAATAGCCCAGATCCTGCCTTTATTGAGAAGAATAAACCTAAGGTGTCTCAGTTCATGGAGGACCTCAAACGGGTGAAGAAGGGAACTTACAGTGACAGTCGCAGATATTTCTCATTTGATGACCTCTATGGTGACTAACTGCTGGTGTGGCCCTGGAGAAGATCGGCTGGAAGGGCTGGCTGACATTGTGTAGTATAGGAAGTGGAAGTGCGCTCGTACCGCAGGATCAATATGAAGTGGGTAGACCGGCCCGGTTTTGTACGTTTTATTCGTATTGAATGTAAAGGCTTATTTATTCATAGTGCTATGTATCACACTATGTCTAATGTTGAAAGCAGCGAGGCTGCGTCCCTGCAAAATCCTATTGACAACCCTGCGGGCGATCTATGTGTTGGCCTAAGGTCAATCATGTATACTGTGGGCTGGTACAATCTCGAATCAACCGAGACCATTCAATGGCGGTCAAGAACTTCAGAAGAGGGAGGATCTGTCCAATCGAAACCTGGTCTCTGGAATTTCAGCCTTCGTCAGCAGCAGATTGCGTCAATAGGTCTTGGTTTAGATGTTGATGCTGTAAATGTGGTTATTACCCTCACAATTTCTGATAATGTGGCTGCGCGCATATCAGACGGTGTGTTAAAAATGTTGGGTCTTGATGACGGTCAGGGTAGGCAATTAATTCCTCCTCCAGATACTTACATAGGTGACCGACCAATCAACTTTAGCATCTTTAACACAATTTATGTTCACCTCGATCGAGTCAGCACCACGCACAACATGCTAGATGGTGCGCCCACTACGCTTCTTCAAGTTGTTGGCTTAGAGGGTGGCTCTTTCGGTGATTTTATAACCACGAACATCACTTACCCTGTCTGTAAGTGTGTGTCACTAGAGGAACAGTGCATGATTTATAGGTTCAGTTACGCGATAATAAAGGAAGGCTATTGGATAACCACGACTTACCTGTTAGGTTGTTCTTGAATTTACAAGATGTCAATAAAAACGAGTATTTATGGACCTAGGCAAAAACCGGCAAGCACTGTTCAGGGCGCCGACCAGTCGGAATATGGCACAAAGACCTATGTATCTATTGGTGACTCACAAAAAATGGATAAAAGTTGCGGTGTTATGACTGGAGACCTGGAAATGAGAGATAATAAAATCGTTCAGTTGGGAACCCGATTTCACCGAAGGATGCTGCCATGTTTTAAACAGTGGAGAGTATAAAGTATAGCTTGGTAATAGAACAAGTGATTAAGTCGTGTATAAAGCATGACGGGATCAGACAAAAGACAACTCAATGGGTGAATAAAAGAAAGCACTGCATTGGTGGAAGCGACTACGCGGTTACCGGTCAGGACTACTTCAACAGCTATAATAAGAAGCTGACCGAGAAAACTAGCAACGAGGGTGGCCACACGAGCGTCGCCTGCCGGTTCGGTCCAGGACTACTTCAACAACAGCTATATAAGAAGCGACCGAGAAAACTAGCAACGAGGGTGGCCACACGAGCGTCGCCTGCCTCTGGGGCCAGGTCTTCGAGGAGGTTGCAATTGCAGTCATTGAGAGCAGATACAACACAAATGTTTACGGGAACAACATTTACCTCCACCACGGCGGGGAGAACACGGCTTACTCCCCAGACGGATTTTGTGTCCTCCTGGTCCAATCTGGTGGTGACCTCCTCTGTACTCCTGGGGGCCCAAGTCAGGAGGAGATCGTACAAAGATTCCAGAAAGACCGACTGGAGCTTTTCTTCTGCTGGAAACTCTTTACGATGAGAGTGACAACAAATAGCCCAGATCCTGCCTTTATTGAGAAGAAATAAACCTAAGGTGTCTCAGTTCATGGAGGACCTCAAACGGGTGAAGAAGGGAACTTACAGTGACAGTCGCAGATATTTCTCATTTGATGACCTCTATGGTGACTAAATGCTGGTGTGGCCCTGGAGAAGATCGGCTGGAAGGGCTGGCTGACATTGTAGTATAGGAAGTGGAAGTGCGCTCGTACCGCAGGATCAATATGAAGTGGGTAGACCGGCCCGGTTTTGTACGTTTTATTCGTATTGAATGTAAAGGCTTATTTATTCATAGTGCTATGTATCACACTATGTCTAATGTTGAAAGCAGCGAGGCTGCGTCCCTGCAAAATCCTATTGACAACCCTGCGGGCGATCTATGTGTTGGCCTAAGGTCAATCATGTATACTGTGGGCTGGTACAATCTCGAATCAACCGAGACCATTCAATGGCGGTCAAGAACTTCAGAAGAGGGAGGATCTGTCCAATCGAAACCTGGTCTCTGGAATTTCAGCCTTCGTCAGCAGCAGATTGCGTCAATAGGTCTTGGTTTAGATGTTGATGCTGTAAATGTGGTTATTACCCTCACAATTTCTGATAATGTGGCTGCGCGCATATCAGACGGTGTGTTTAAAAATGTTGGGTCTTGATGACGGTCAGGGTAGGCAATTAATTCCTCCAGATACTTACATAGGTGACCGACCAATCAACTTTAGCATCTTTAACACAATTTATGTTCACCTCGATCGAGTCAGCACCACGCACAACATGCTAGATGGTGCGCCCACTACGCTTCTTCAAGTTGTTGGCTTAGAGGGTGGCTCTTTCGGTGATTTTATAACCACGAACATCACTTACCCTGTCTGTAAGTGTGTCACTAGAGGAACAGTGCATGATTTATAGGTTCAGTTACGCGATAATAAAGGAAGGCTATTGGATAACCACGACTTACCTGTTAGGTTGTTCTTGAATTTACAAGATGTCAATAAAAAAACGAGTATTTATGGACCTAGGCAAAAAAAACCGGCAAGCACTGTTCAGGGCGCCGACCTCTCGGAATATGGCACAAAGACCTATGTATCTATTGGTGACTCACAAAAAATGGATAAAAGTTGCGGTGTTATGACTGGAGACCTGGAAATGAGAGATAATAAAATCGTTCAGTTGGGAACCCGATTTCACCGAAGGATGCTGTTCATAAAAGTATATTGATGATGAATATATAGACAGCAGTAAAGGTACCTGAGACGATAAGGCTGAAAAGACGAAACTATTCATTACTATATGGGCAGAAGCAAGTGGCCCCTTCGGACAGGATATGAGTGGTCGTTTGGTCATGGGGCCATGGGCCAGGTTCCAAAGACTCACAAGACTCAATGTGGTATACCTATCACAAAAATCATTCGTATGGACTGTCTTCTGGTGTTGGTGCTGAACTGGTCCTTGCAGTCGTGTTTAATGGAACGAACCTGGAATAAGTAACCTGGACGGGACTGGAGACTGGAGATAATAAAATCGTTCAGTTGGGAACCCGATTTCACCGAAGGATGCTGCCATGTTTAAACAGTGGAGAGTATAAAGTATAGCTTGGTAATAGAACAAGTGATTAAGTCGTTCTGTATAAAGCATGACGGGATCAGACAAAAGACAACTCAATGGGTGAATAAAAGAAAGCACTGCATTGGTGGAAGCGACTACGCGCGGTTACCGGTCAGGACTACTTCAACAGCTATAATAAGAAGCTGACCGAGAAAACTAGCAACGAGGGTGGCCACACGAGCGTCGCCTGCCTCTGGGGCCAGGTCTTCGAGGAGGTTGCAATTGCAGTCATTGAGAGCAGATACAACACAAATGTTTACGGGAACAACATTTACCTCCACCACGGCGGCGGGGGAGAACACGGCTTACTCCCCAGACGGATTTTGTGTCCTCCTGGTCCAATCTGGTGGTGACCTCCTCTGTACTCCTGGGGGCCCAAGTCAGGAGGAGATCGTACAAAGATTCCAGAAAGACCGACTGGAGCTTTCTTCTGCTGGAAACTCTTTACGATGAGAGTGACAACAAATAGCCCAGATCCTGCCTTTATTGAGAAGAATAAACCTAAGGTGTCTCAGTTCATGGAGGACCTCAAACGGGTGAAGAAGGGAACTTACAGTGACAGTCGCAGATATTTCTCATTTGATGACCTCTATGGTGACTAAATGCTGGTGTGGCCCTGGAGAAGATCGGCTGGAAGGGCTGGCTGACATTGTAGTATAGGAAGTGGAAGTGCGCTCGTACCGCAGGATCAATATGAAGTGGGTAGACCGGCCCGGTTTTGTACGTTTTATTCGTATTGAATGTAAAGGCTTATTTATTCATAGTGCTATGTATCACACTATGTCTAATGTTGAAAGCAGCGAGGCTGCGTCCCTGCAAAATCCTATTGACAACCCTGCGGGCGATCTATGTGTTGGCCTAAGGTCAATCATGTATACTGTGGGCTGGTACAATCTCGAATCAACCGAGACCATTCAATGGCGGTCAAGAACTTCAGAAGAGGGAGGATCTGTCCAATCGAAACCTGGTCTCTGGAATTTCAGCCTTCGTCAGCAGCAGATTGCGTCAATAGGTCTTGGTTTAGATGTTGATGCTGTAAATGTGGTTATTACCCTCACAATTTTTCTGATAATGTGGCTGCGCGCATATCAGACGGTGTGTTAAAAATGTTGGGTCTTGATGACGGTCAGGGTAGGCAATTAATTCCTCCAGATACTTACATAGGTGACCGACCAATCAACTTTAGCATCTTTAACACAATTTATGTTCACCTCGATCGAGTCAGCACCACGCACAACATGCTAGATGGTGCGCCCACTACGCTTCTTCAAGTTGTTGGCTTAGAGGGTGGCTCTTTCGGTGATTTTATAACCACGAACATCATCACTTACCCTGTCTGTAAGTGTGTCACTAGAGGAACAGTGCATGATTTATAGGTTCAGTTACGCGATAATAAAGGAAGGCTATTGGATAACCACGACTTACCTGTTAGGTTGTTCTTGAATTTACAAGATGTCAATAAAAACGAGTATTTATGGACCTAGGCAAAAACCGGCAAGCACTGTTCAGGGCGCCGACCAGTCGGAATATGGCACAAAGACCTATGTATCTATTGGTGACTCACAAAAAATGGATAAAAGTTGCGGTGTTATGACTGGAGACCTGGAAATGAGAGATAATAAAATCGTTCAGTTGGGAACCCGATTTCACCGAAGGATGCTGCCATGTTTAAACAGTGGAGAGTATAAAGTATAGCTTGGTAATAGAACAAGTGATTAAGTCGTTCTGTATAAAGCATGACGGGATCAGACAAAAGACAACTCAATGGGTGAATAAAAGAAAGCACTGCATTGGTGGAAGCGACTACGCGGTTACCGGTCAGGACTACTTCAACAGCTATAATAAGAAGCTGACGAGAGAAAACTAGCAACGAGGGTGGCCACACGAGCGTCGCCTGCCTCTGGGGCCAGGTCTTCGAGGAGGTTGCAATTGCAGTCATTGAGAGCAGATACAACACAAATGTTTACGGGAACAACATTTACCTCCACCACGGCGGGGAGAACACGGCTTACTCCCCAGACGGATTTTGTGTCCTCCTGGTCCAAATCTGGTGGTGACCTCCTCTGTACTCCTGGGGGCCCAAGTCAGGAGGAGATCGTACAAAGATTCCAGAAAGACCGACTGGAGCTTTCTTCTGCTGGAAACTCTTTACGATGAGAGTGACAACAAATAGCCCAGATCCTGCCTTTATTGAGAAGAATAAACCTAAGGTGTCTCAGTTCATGGAGGACCTCAAACGGGTGAAGAAGGGAACTTACAGTGACAGTCGCAGATATTTCTCATTTGATGACCTCTATGGTGACTAAATGCTGGTGTGGCCCTGGAGAAGATCGGCTGGAAGGGCTGGCTGACATTGTAGTATAGGAAGTGGAAGTGCGCTCGTACCGCAGGATCAATATGAAGTGGGTAGACCGGCCCGGTTTTGTACGTTTTATTCGTATTGAATGTAAAGGCTTATTTATTCATAGTGCTATGTATCACACTATGTCTAATGTTGAAAGCAGCGAGGCTGCGTCCCTGCAAAATCCTATTGACAACCCTGCGGGCGATCTATGTGTTGGCCTAAGGTCAATCATGTATACTGTGGGCTGGTACAATCTCGAATCAACCGAGACCATTCAATGGCGGTCAAGAACTTCAGAAGAGGGAGGATCTGTCCAATCGAAACCTGGTCTCTGGAATTTCAGCCTTCGTCAGCAGCAGATTGCGTCAATAGGTCTTGGTTTAGATGTTGATGCTGTAAATGTGGTTATTACCCTCACAATTTCTGATAATGTGGCTGCGCGCATATCAGACGGTGTGTTAAAAATGTTGGGTCTTGATGACGGTCAGGGTAGGCAATTAATTCCTCCAGATACTTACATAGGTGACCGACCAATCAACTTTAGCATCTTTAACACAATTTATGTTCACCTCGATCGAGTCAGCACCACGCACAACATGCTAGATGGTGCGCCCACTACGCTTCTTCAAGTTGTTGGCTTAGAGGGTGGCTCTTTCGGTGATTTTATAACCACGAACATCACTTACCCTGTCTGTAAGTGTGTCACTAGAGGAACAGTGCATGATTTATAGGTTCAGTTACGCGATAATAAAGGAAGGCTATTGGATAACCACGACTTACCTGTTAGGTTGTTCTTGAATTTACAAGATGTCAATAAAAACGAGTATTTATGGACCTAGGCAAAAACCGGCAAGCACTGTTCAGGGCGCCGACCAGTCGGAATATGGCACAAAGACCTATGTATCTATTGGTGACTCACAAAAAATGGATAAAAGTTGCGGTGTTATGACTGGAGACCTGGAAATGAGAGATAATAAAATCGTTCAGTTGGGAACCCGATTTCACCGAAGGATGCTGCCATGTTTAAACAGTGGAGAGTATAAAGTATAGCTTGGTAATAGAACAAGTGATTAAGTCGTTCTGTATAAAGCATGACGGGATCAGACAAAAGACAACTCAATGGGTGAATAAAAGAAAGCACTGCATTGGTGGAAGCGACTACGCGGTTACCGGTCAGGACTACTTCAACAGCTATAATAAGAAGCTGACCGAGAAAACTAGCAACGAGGGTGGCCACACGAGCGTCGCCTGCCTCTGGGGCCAGGTCTTCGAGGAGGTTGCAATTGCAGTCATTGAGAGCAGATACAACACAAATGTTTACGGGAACAACATTTACCTCCACCACGGCGGGGAGAACACGGCTTACTCCCCAGACGGATTTTGTGTCCTCCTGGTCCAATCTGGTGGTGACCTCCTCTGTACTCCTGGGGGCCCAAGTCAGGAGGAGATCGTACAAAGATTCCAGAAAGACCGACTGGAGCTTTCTTCTGCTGGAAACTCTTTACGATGAGAGTGACAA